>JAPSES010000030.1:2965774-2991086 GCA_029822895.1 Maxillicosta whitleyi | reverse complement strand
ATATTCTTCTCTGGATAATGTCATTGTGTTTTTGTGTAGTCAGCATCTTAAGAGATATATTGATCATATCATTAGAATGCAATGAATGGAAGAGCATGCTAAAATTGACTGCTGTAGGGATGCCTCTGTAAGAGACCTATTTTACTATGAAACTTCCCAATCCATAGCCTCAAAATAACAAATTATCTTATATCAAGTTATGTGCTCGTAGCTATTTGACGTAGCTCATCAGTGTGTGTTTGCATAGGTGTGAGGGTATGTAGAGTGTATTCATTTAGCACAGAGCATTGAAGCAGAATTTCGTGTCATAACAAAGCAAAAGAATCAATTCCGAAGCACTCTTTATCTCTGTTCCCTTTATAACAAATATCATTGAAGCAATATGACAGCACAAAAATAGGAAACTCAGGAAATAAGTGGAAAGAGGAAGGGATAAGAGATTAAAAAAAAACACAGGAGCAGTCAGTCCACATTTCTCATCTGTTTTTAGAAGATAACATTTGGCTATGCTGAATTCTGAATTTATTGCTCCATCTTTAGATCAGTTTCTCGTGCAGAGATGCTGCTTTTCTTGGGCTACTAGATGTCATATCTTGAGAAGTGTAACCTCTGAAGATGTATTCTTGTAGGGTAGGGTGTTGCTTTAGGATGGAGCTTGAAACGTAATCATGAATATGAGATAATTTGAGTATTTAGAACTATATTACTCAGTGTTATGTAATGTATTGTAGCCCAGCTAGTTGACCTTATTGTTATCATGGAAGCACCATTTGCCTTAATTTATATACAGCACTTAAAAATGAATTATGAAATACACTTAAATTACATTACAATGCAGCCTCATTCCAAACACATTAAGCATGTAACCCAATTATCCTTCAGCCTATATGTAAATATTGAAAACATTACTGGAGAGAGCACAAACCTTGCCTCACAGCATATTTATATACTGGTGGAAAATATTCATCTGTATTCAAGTAGATGACTGTTAAACTTATGAAAAGGTTCCCGGGAATCAATGAAACATGCAAAGTTGATTCACTGGTTTTGCTTGACTAACTGAGGTAATAGAAAAACTTTTATCAGAGCCCCCTCTCACTTTCCAAAAATTGTTTTGCTCATCGGCAAGCAACCTCATCTCCTGAGATTACTGGAAAGTCTGTAACTCAAAAGAAAAGGATATAGTTCATATGCAGCCCTCATACACTCAGACACTTTCTGTCTTTCGTTCTGTGGAGCTTTATAGTCGGTTTACGGATTTACCCTGTAACACTTCGAATTTTTTTTTTTTTTCAGGACTAATTCCACATTCAGGGGAAGCTTGAAATAACAACAGAAAAATCACAATAACAGGTGTTATTTCACATCTGTTAAAGGCTTTTTTAGATCATTACATCAAAGAAACTCATGTGCTTGACTAAGCGTTTACAGTTGGATTTAATCACGTCACATAGACTTAATATATCAATAAATATACACATTCCAATGTTAACCTGCACATTTAACTAGTTCAAAGTCAAATACAAATTATTCCTTTTTAATAACAAAAATTATTATTCGCTCAAAATCCTATGTACAAATATGGCTGTGTGAAAATGTTTATTTTTTTTGCTTTCTCTCATTCCTATTGATATTAGACATGATGAATGAAGACAGGTCTGCATATGTGTCCTAATAATCCCATTTAGTCTTTATGAACCAGAGCAGTGAAAAGAAAAGCAGGATAAAAATTGTTTTTCCATCTATTTGTCTGTTATCTCAGGCATCATCAGTGATGGGTGATACTGACACTGTATAGCACTATGTTTCATGAGTGAGTCACACCTGGCTGACCACAAATTGAATTCCTACTAGCCCATAGATGTGATGTAAATTTAATTTGTATTAATCTGTCTCTCTTAGTTTCTTTTTCTATCCAGACTTGATCAAATCAAATGTGTGCTGCCAGTGTTATACTTAGTGGCTTCTCCTTTCTCTCTAAAGCAATTCTTTCATTTACAAACCAGCTGTGAAAAATATCTTAGGCTTGATTTTTTAAAAACCTACCTTTTTAAAATGTGATCATTAAAAACAATGATTCACACTTAAACATTGATTTTACCAGTTTTAACACCACGCTGTCAGATCTCCACTGATCTTCTCATTTCTACAGCTAATTTGACTTCTTTAATTCCATTGTTTCTGCTGTTTTAAATAGACTTTATGCCTTGTTTCAATGAGTTGCATGCTTCTTTATTTTCTTCCTTGCCTCTTCATTTGCATCAATTAGCTCTGCACATGTTACATTTCATTCTGGATTGATAGGTTAAACTGTGCAAAATAAAGAACAGGGCAATGCCAATACAACACTTGTCATCACATAAGAAAACATAAGTCCAGTTAATGTTTGAGAAACTGAAATGGGTATGTTTTTGTATCTGAAAAAACATATAACTGTCAAACTACTTGATTGTGGCCACTCTGAATGAAGCTAAAGATTTTTGTCAATTAAGGGGGGGGAAAAAACATTGTTTATAACCAGACATTTTAAACTGTGAGAAAAGCAGTTTGACATACGCCTGTCTGTTTCAAGTCTACAAAGCCGTTTTCCTTTAAACATAAAGAAATGCACAGGCTGGTAGCATCCTTCAGGTTTGTATTGCTTATCATGTTCCCACAAGAGTGGGATTCAATAGAAATTGATTGAGTGGTACTCTCCCCTTCTCTCTCACGCTCCCTTCACTACCCCAGTCATCCTGGAGGATATCCACAGCCAGACCCACAGCCCTAACCTTTCTGTTCTGCTCTGACAAGGATGCTGCTGTGTGTCTGTGTGCACGTTCAGCAGAGACAGATACCAAGAGAGAGGACTGAGGTGGAGGGAGGAGGGAGTGTGTGAAAAGGCTGATGTACAGTATTACTCTGTAAGGAGCCCATGCTGTAGCCTACGCCATTGTGAGAATTATATGCACAAGTGCTGAAGAGTCTGCGTCACCCTGCACTTACAAAGGTTAGTTGGCTGTGGGGTTGCTATCCTACCACGTTGAGAGTCTCTTTGTATTTTGAATGGCTAACAACACTGAGTGAATCGTGTTGAGTTGGAGCCAACAAACCCAGATCGCTGCTCCAAAATGAAGCCAAGGCAGAAATATCTCAAAGTTGCCATCCTCCTTTAGGTCACTCGTAGCTCCAAAAATCCAAGCTTCCTCTAACAGTGATTATTTTTTCCCACGAGACGTTCCATTCTCTTCATCACGAATCCCTACTTAATGATCTGGTCAAAGATATCAGGCTTTGATTGACAGGTTGGTATGACAGCTTGCTGTTTGCCTGCTGAGTCAGACTTCCAGAGCTTTTTTATGGAGTAAAACTCATTTTTCTGACTAGCTGTGCTGACTGTGTGACGTAGTTCTTGATAACAACTCTTTTTCACAATCAGTAACATAGCCTTTCGCATTAGGTTACCCATCATACCTTGAGGATGACCCTGACTCTCTGTTCTTGTGCAGCTCTGCCCCTTTTGTCCATGTATGACCACATAGTGAAGTACCAAATCGTATACTGCTGGCTTCAAAATGGCGGTTCAGATCCAATGAGATTGCAGTGAATGTTGAAAAACACTTAATCGGTACTTTATAGAGTAAAACATGGCTTGTTCTGTGTTCTGATACATTTTTACTGAACTTAAAGAAAACAGCATAGAAAGAAAAGCAGCTGGAATTTAATAGGAGGAACTGTCTATGCTGCTGCATGGTGTAGTTGCATTTCTGAGGAGGTGCACATTGTGCTTAGGTGTCCATGGTATACATTCTGAAATGCAGTAGATACCCTATGTATGAAGCACTGTGGTTGTGTTTGGAAGAAAGACTGATGGAAGACTTTTGTTGCTTTTTCCTCTGCAAATGGTGGTATCAGCTCTAATCAAATAGACACAAACCTCTGATCCTGATCCCTGAATATGTGCATGCATATTGCACATTTTTCAAGTTCTCCTCTCTTTTCCATTTTATGACGGGTGGCATCTGGCATTAAGTTGCATTACTGTGACCTACTATGTTGGAGGGCAGACCACAGTTATTATTCTTTTCTAAAAAGCTCCAAGCAAACAAAACAGAAACACTATTTTTATCTTGCTACTATGATTCACATTTTCAATTTGCACATTAAAATGTTTGAATGGTAATGCAGAAAATAATGTTTTAGTCTTTGGTGTTTAAACTTGAAAAAGGTGCAACAGTTAATGTGAATAGATCAAAGGTGAATTGGGTATGGTTGAATGTTGTACATATTATATGAGTCTGCATGTGTAGTCCAGTAGGGAGACTGACTTTTGATGAATTAATACAAACTCTGAAAAAGCTTGAAATAACATCATGAGATCCAGACCAGTGGCTTGGTTTGAACCTTTATTTAACTTGAGTTTTTGTGAAAATACCTCTTGCGTCTTCAGTTTCTAAATCACCTGCTCAGGAGTATATTATGTGAAATTACTTCTAACAGGAAACATTTAAACCCTGTTGATCTGAACTTTAAGTCTTATTTCCACCTCAGGTCAGGTGTTAGATAGGGAAGAGCAGTGAAGTGTTAGTGTATCTGCACTAGATATTACTAAATATTACACTGAACCTTTAATTCATGGTAGTTTTCTGAGGACAAATGACCTAATCTCATTTTCCACATTGAGTTCAGCATTTAGTAGAGGTTACTGTGTTGTAATCACAGATTGCTTACTATAAGACTGAGGGATAACTTATTTCCCAAAGCTAACACAACATCAGTAGGACACCTGCAATAACACTGATTTTCACTGCTATGTCTATCAAATGTTTACAGTGTTCCCTATTATTTTATGTTTTCATACTATTTATCCCACAATATTGATTTTCTCATGTCATTGTCACTACTCTCAACATTTGCACTACTTAATTCTATTTTTTTTTTTTTTTTTTTTTTACAAACATTCCTAGATGCAATACTGTGTGTGCCTTCTTACTGTTGTTGTTACCATCTAATTATTGCACTAAACTGGAGAGCTCTACCTCAATTTCATTATACTTGCACAATGACAATAAAGAGATTCTGATTCTGCTTCTGATAAGTGGTGAAATCAGGAAAGCTTATCTATAGATCTGTTGCTTTAGTGAGCACTACAGCCTTGATGTTTTACACATTTTCTACTGTTAATAGGTTTGCACCCCCAATAAGATAATTTAAATCAATTGTAACTGTTGTTGTTTCTCATCTTGATTGTATTTTGTGTAAAAGTCATCAATAGACATGACAATCTGAAGTTCATGCGCTGCACATGTTGATGCTGTAAAAGGTTAAATGCTTAATGTGAGTTTTCATCTGAAGTATTTACCCACACAGAACACATTTGAGGTGGTGTGACAACTAAAATTACCACTTTATTAACCTGTCTCTGTTTGATCTAAAAGCATTTTAGAGGTTCCTGAACCTGCGAAGAAATAAAATGAAAAAGGCAGAACTGTCAGTATTCATCCTGAGTCCTTTCAGTGCTGCAAAATAACATGTTCTTTGCTGCTTTGAAAACGTTATTTGTTTAAATTATCTTTTTTTGTCTTTTAAACATGATACATTGACAGTGTCTTGAATGCGTATTTTAAATTTTAACAAAATTAAACCCATACATTCTATGTTAAACAAAATATTTAGTTTTATTTTTCAGGTCATCCGCAGTTTTATACATTAAAAGCTGTTTCACCACTACTTTAAGTTTAAGTCTGTTAAAATAATATTTAAAATAAAACACTAATAAATTGCAGATCCTCATCCACTTTAGTTTCATATTACATTGTAGAACTCCACTATCTTGTGCAAGAATACTAGAACAGGGTTTCCACTCAGCCTGGAAAACCTGGAACATGATTGACGAACTTTCCAGTCATAGAAAACATGGAAAACTAGAAAAGCACTCAGAGAGCGCAAACCTCCACCAAGCAGCACAGTTCAGGTCACACATTTGAAGACACTATATCACAAAACAGGATTTACACTGCCATCTGGTGTACATTTGTTAGTACTACAACAGTGGCAATAATAACTAATAGAGAATCCTTTAAAAATTTCCAGGATCCAGACGGTGATCAGGATCACCTCCAAAGTGAGCAATCACTTCCAGATCTCGCCATTACCAACCTATCCTGAAAATTTCATTAAAATCCATCCATAACTTTTAGAGTTATGTTGTACACAAACCAACAAACAAATAAACGCCGGCAAAAACATAACCTCTTGGCGGAGGTAATGAGGGAAAACGGTCAAGTGTTCTGGAAACTGTTATCCTGGACAATTATTTATCCTCCCCCTGCCTTGTGACCTTGTGTGCCTAAACCGAGATGAAACAACAGAAATTGTTTTTCAGTGATTTATTGAAAATATATACATATTTCTAAACATTATATACATAGAGAAGAGAAAGTTAAGTTGGGAACTGCCCAACTGAACATTGTAACTCCAGTTTATCAGGCTGATGAAGTCCTACCCTGTAACCTGTGGGTGTATTTGCATTATTCTATGATACATTTGTCGTAATTATTTTTCATAGATAAATTATAATCATAAACTGCACATCATATGTCTGAGTAATAAACATAGAAACAATCTGGGTAAATGCAAGTTATGACTGTAGAAAAGAACACGTCCAAAGAATGAGGGGAAATGGATTATTGTATGATGTGATAACTTGTCTCTGTGTCTTGTCTGTGCGGTTGATAATGTCCTGGACAAGTCCTGGAAAATAATTTCAGGGAAAGAGTGGGAACCTTGTAAAAGAAGCAGGTTCAGAACAGTCACAGTGTATAATATAGGCCCTATTTAAAAATGACAATAGACTTTTATTTCTGCTTTCCAGAAATTGATCAAATTAATAGCTGTCAAGCATTATTTGTGCAAGGCCTCATTTCCATCAAAATGACAAAAAGTCCTCCCTGCGAAATATGATGTTGATTTGGAGCTACAGGTGCAGACAGACAGACAGGCAGTCAGTCAGTCACAAAAACGTGTCCTACTGAATGCCTCCACAATCAAAGAAAGAGTGATAGATCTCTGAAAGTCCTCTTCAGCCGGCCAGTATTCATGGGGTGTTGCCGGCATACAAATATCTTGATGTGCATCTGGACCAAAAGATGGACTGGTCCTTGACCACAGATGCACTATATCAAAAGTGACTTTGGCTCTTTTTCTTAAGGAGGCTCAGGTCCTTTGACATCTGCACTGAGATGCTGCACATTTTATCAGTCAGTGGTGTGTGTGCTGTTTTATGCAGCATCTGAGATGCTGCATCTCAGGCAGTGAGTAGTTTAGTACCAGACCTGTCCTGGAAAGGGGACTTAGATTGTTTGGTAAACATTCCCCAAGTAGTTGTTCAGTTTAACATTTTAATTTGATGTTTTAATTTAGACTTAATCAAGCTTAAATCGATGTTTGATTTTCATCACACATTTTTAAAAAAAAATTTGTATAACAAACCAAAACCTACGGCCTTTTTGGAAATTTTGTCATAAAGTGCATTGTGGGAAGTGAAAGCAGTTTCTCACATATTCACCAAGAAAACAAGCCAGATCCCTACAAGGTAAAATTATTATACAGTCCACCAGGGTTGTTTTAAAAAATAAGCATAGTTGGAGGATGGAAGGAAAGGTGACATTTGGGTTGAGCACTCACGGAGAGCGAAATTGCTGTTGTTGTTACTGCATGGAATTTCCATTCCTATTCATGACAAAATTTCCAAAAAGGCTTGAGTGACATTTTAGATTGTTATGTAAACAAGCAGACTGTGTTTATGATGGGGTCTTCTTTAAAATTATTCATCATGAGGGAAATGATTCAGGTATGTTAGCACGGAAAGTCTTATGGATTAGTGAGAATTAGGCTGTCACTGGGATTTTACAAATGTGAATAAATAATTGTGATGTGATGGAAGTCATACACTGCTTTAATTAATATATTTATGTTGGTCATATTGCAGAAGAGAGTTTCACTGAATAATATAAGATAGGCATGTGAAACATTATTTTGCTGAGTGATATTTCAGTCTTTTCTTTATAAACTCCAAACTTACACAGTTACAGCTTTTTAAGGCTGTGTTGATATGCATCTACTTTTGCTTCATTGTATTCATCACCTCTCTGGATGCTTACTGGGTCATTTGTTTCATGTTTGATGGACAGATTCATCAGTTCATTCTAGACATGGATTCTGTTTCACAAAGCAGATTTAGTGAAAACTCAGTCTGTTAACCCTAAAATGAGAGAAACTCAGAGTTTTCTGTTTCACACAGGCGTCCAACAATCCCATGAATGAAGGTGTAGCTTTACTTTGCAGAGAATTCAATATTCATAGATGGTTCCTAGACCATAGATGTTCTAGCGTTTCCAGTTATCTTTTTAAGCTGTACCGTTTCACGTCACAGTCCATCATCTACATACACAACCTAATACGTCCGTACATTTACAACATTACCAACCGTAGTCATGCTCTCACATCCAGCAGATATTGTGTGTTGAGCTGCGTTCCTTTGAAAATGGAAGTTTTTTCTATAATGTTGGAGATGCAGAATACTTAAGTAAGATAACTGCATGAGGATGGACAGAGCAGTCAGAGTCACCATCATCATCACCACAGCAGTCAGAGACACAACACATATTTCATTTGGTTCATGTCACTGTGTCAGTCTGTGCAGTGTAAGTGGACGGACCCTCCTGCTACTGACCACTGCACGTATGCCCCACAGGTTTGCATCTAAATGAAATAAATTAACATGTTACCATTTTTGGTCGTAATATTATTGTGATTCCAAAGGACTACATTTAAACTTACACACTGACCCAATGTTCTCCTATGTCGTCTCCATCTCTTTTACAGCTGCAGCGGTGTTGTACTTCTTTCTAAAAACATGTTCAAAATCGTCATATGAGCTCATTAACATGTCCATTCCTAGTGGGGTGAATAGCGCAGCCTTTCTCTTTCTCGTTGCTATGGTGACTCAACGAATTGGGACTCCATTAACGCTGTCTTTTTATAGCTGCAGTGCACGTGCTTAACTACAGCTGAAACTACTCTGAGTTGAGTAAACTAACTCAAATTGTGTGTTCTGGAACCCAAAACTCTGAGTTTCCTATGTCAGAGTAGATTAACTCAGAGTTCAGGGTTAAACTCAGAGTTTGTTGAACCTGCTTTTGTGATTCAGACCCCTGTGTTATACACCTGCTCATTTACTGGTTCAGTGCATCTCATGTTGTTGTCTTTCTCTGTGGCTACTTTTCACCTCGTCTCTGTTTATATGTCTGTCTCTTTGCCTCTTTGCTTGTGGGATTGATTTCTGTCATAATTAATAGCCTAAGATGAAAGCCCAGCAACTCAGACGGTTCACTGTGGCAGAGATCTGTGGTCTACAGTTAGTCTGCCTGCGGTTTTGTTGATGGTATATTTATGTGTGTTTAGCTCACCTTGTGTCCGCCTGTCTGCTCTATATGTGTGTATGTGAATGTGCACATGTACCATGGTCATTATAATGCCTTCTTGTATCTCCCTGTGGAAACCTTTAATGCATTTGCATTTGTAAAAACACGTGCTTGTTCAAACTTATTTTGATGATTCTTCCATGACAGTAGGATTTCTGTGACATGTTTTCATAATTTATGTCCAACTGCAGTTTTAAAAAAGGCGTTGAAGTGTAGGCTTTGTATTAACAGTATCACAGTAACACAATGCTTTTGCTATAACAGTGCTAATGAGAGCAGATCAAAACAAGGCTTCATACTAAACGTGATGAAAGCTACTTAGGAATCAGAGAGAAATAGAAATAAAGACCAGGTTCTAATACGATGTTAATTCGAGTAAGGTTACATCAGTAGAAATAAATAAAGGCTTCAAAGCTTCTGTACTCGAAGTAAAAAAAAAAAAGCTCTTGACTCTATTAGAGTATTTCCAAGGGGATGATTGAAATGTGTTGAGGAGGCCAAGCAGCTCATCGGGTCAGTCACAAAAAACAACTTGATCTAATCGTGTTAAAAGTGTGGCTGACAGCAGATGACCAAAGATTTGGATGCAACTGAGATACAAGCTTATGCCCTGTAATAGGTGAACACTGTAGAATATCAAAAATCCATATGTTAACGTTTGTGAAGCTGAATGAGAAGAATCATCTGTTCCATTTTGTTGTGAGTGTTGGAAACAGATTGTGAGCTGCAGAAAGTTTTCTCTTTCAAAGTCACTTTTGAAAATCAGGCACAGAAAGTAATGTGCATAAACTTGGTGGGTCTATCTTAGTCCAGCCACAGACAATAAACCGAACTGTCCTCAAATTCCAAAACTTTTCACCATATGGTTTAAGAAGCTGCCACGGACTACAGATGAATAATAAGAAAAGACAGAAATACAGCAACACAACTGAACCCTAATAACACCAACATGAAATACTAAACTATGCATGAGAAATCAAAGTTTTTCTCATCCTCATTTAAGTTTTAAAGGATGCTGGATGTGAGAATTATGTTCCAATTAATCATGAAATGGCCCTGACTGTCGGAAGACATTAACAAATCATGTTCATTTCAAATAGTGATATCACTGACAACAGTAGATCAGCTAGAATATTCACATTTGAAAAGCTAAGTAATGTTTATGTTGTCGTTTTGTGTTTTGGTCTGATGCTCCACCCATCATCTATCTCCTAATCATCAAGTCTGTAGTGATAACGTCCACTGAGCTGCAGCTGGAACATTTCTGATCATAAATGTCTAATGTTACTAAACCTAAAAGGCCTCTTATTATTCCTAAATATGTCATGACTAAGTCAGTAACAAAATGAGGATATGTATAAGAGATGCTTTTGAAACATGGACAGCTGAAAGTGAAGAAGAATTTGAAGATTATCACCAGCTCTCTTGTAGCTCTGAGTGGCTCCTACCATGTGGTGAAACTTCAGGCCCAGGCCGTGATATCTTCTCCTGGCCTGAGCTGCACTGTTTTTTTCTGGCCCAGGCCCAGGTGAAGAGACACCGCAGCCCGGTCCTGGGAGAAGAGACTGGGTATAAGTACTGGGGTAGGACTCGGTCCTTGTCGTAGACCAGGGGTGTGAAACTCATTTTAGTTCAGGGGTCATATCCCCCTAACATGATCTCAAGTGGGCCAGACCAGAACAGTGAAAAAAACTCAGATTATATTATAATATTTACATCTACAAAGTCTCCTTAAAAACTGAATAATACAAACTTAAAACGTATTAATAATAATGGGTTAGATTTTGATAGCACTTTTCAAGTCACCAAAAGTGCTTTACATTATTGATCCATTATTCATGCGCTCTCACATTCCTCCTCTGATGGTGGTAAACTACATTTGTAGCCACAGCTACCCTGGAGCAGACTGACAGAAGCATGGGTGCCAATTTGCACCTACAGCCCCTCCGACCACCACTGAATATTCATACGCATTCACACACCAGTGTGAGTGACACCGGAGGCAAGCAGAGTGAAGTGTCTTGCCCAAGGACACAACGGACTGAGTAGGATAGAGCTAACCTAAGATTAACAAGTCTAGTTTTAACAATATTCTGACTCATTTTATCAGTTTAGCATTTATTCATTAGCATAACAACTATTACAAATACACAAAACATTTAGTAATTAGCAGAATATTGTTGAAATTGTATTCACTCTTAAGGTTTTCATTACATTTCAGGTTGTTCATATTTGTTGAGGTTATTACTTTTTTTGTAAAAGGATAGTTTATTAATGTAAACATTTTCATGTAATTTTACTTTTTTACAACAAAACAAGGAAAATTTGAATTTGTACTGGTCTGACCCACTTTAGATCATATTGGTGTGTATGTGGAAGCTGAATTAAAATGGTTTTAACACCACTGATTGTTAATATCTTCAGTGTAAATTCTGTATTTCACAAATTCATCCCACGGGCCTGTTTGGACCCTTTGGCGGTGTGAATTTAACACCTGTGTAGTAGACACTCATGCTGGATATGGCAACCCCTAGGCTGGGGGGGTACCACACTCTTAGAATATGATTGCAGTAGCAGTTTTGGCTACAATCCTACATATTTCTCCTTTAACTCATAAAGTAGTGTTCTTATAAGCTCTGTAAAGATGACAGATGTCTCATTTTCAGCTGTCATCATCATATACAAGATGACATTGCATTAAAAGTATGACTAACAGCGTGGCTTCATTATTTTTACTGATACAGGAGAGTGATTTTTCACTGTCACCCCATCACCTCTTAAAAGTAGAAAATATGTTTGCCTTCAGCGTCATTTTTGATGATTTGAGTTATTAATGTTATCATTGTAACACCCACCAACGTAATAACTTCCCACCAGCGTAATAACCCTGCCAACGTAATAAAAAAGGGTGCATTTCAGACGTAATAGCCCGGTCAACGTAATAATTTCCTGCCAACGTAATAATTCTTGCCTCCTGCCAACGTAATACACAGCTTTGGCAGGAAATAATTACGTTGGTGGGAAGTGTAACAACACCCACCAATGTAATAACATCCCACCAACGTAATAATCCTGCCAATGTAATAAAAAGTGTTCATTCCAGTTGTTATAGCCTGGCTAAGCTTGAGAAGTCTTACATTTTGTTGCATTTTGTCCCACCAATGTAATACATTTGATCATTTGCTTAATAGATTCTACTGGGTAGTAAGTTTTTCATTTGTATTGAAGGGGCAAAGACATTTCAGGATTCTCATCTTATCTGACTGCCAGTGTCATGCACCTGCATGGACCAAGTCATTTAGTGAGAGTGAGACCAGTATTGAATCACAACTAAAGGTCATGTGCCCCCTTTTAAAAGTGTTTGGAAAAACTGTATTACCAAATAAATATATTATATGCATAATGTCTACAAAGTATGAAATCCTACAATGACAATAAATCAGATCTGACCGGCATTGGTGGGAAGTTATTACATTGGTGGGTGTTACATATCCTCCTAAATTTAAACCTGCTACATAATATAATTGATTATAACTGTATTTTTT
This sequence comes from Maxillicosta whitleyi, assembly GCA_029822895.1. Taxonomy (NCBI): domain Eukaryota; kingdom Metazoa; phylum Chordata; class Actinopteri; order Perciformes; family Neosebastidae; genus Maxillicosta; species Maxillicosta whitleyi. Next base: position 2,978,077 of record JAPSES010000030.1, on the reverse strand, counting down.
CTGAAATTACAAAACAAAATCATTTCATTTTTATTGTTATTAATATGACTTGAATTTTAATTTAAAGGTGAAATATGAAATATGAAAACATTGTCATAACTTGAAGCCACCAGATGAATGATATATTTTAAATTAAAACGTACTTTTCTATAATTAACTTCCTTTGCCATATTTTCAAACAATAAGGGTTATGAAAAGAGTTTTTATTTACAGTAGTTTTTTTTATTTTTTATTTCACTTCCTGAAACAAAACAAAATAGCAACATAAATTCTGACCAACAACTCATGTAGCTCTATGTGATGAAACCGGTGTGATGATACGGTAAATGACTTTTATTTTCTTGCTGAAAAAGATGGTCTAAAACCCATTTTTCATTGGTGTAAAGGGGGCAAAGGCAGGTTTTGGTGTGGTGGGTGATAAATGGTTAGGGAGAGGGAATCCATCTGCTGCATCAACACAACGGAAATGGGATCGTCCACTGATAAAAAATCGCACACTGAGAGACAAGTCAGGTTCACACAAGACCCAAACTCACTTCGGAGTACAAGAGAGTGCACTGTGTGTATGAGAGAGAGAGGCATACAAACTCAGACGTAGTTACACTCTCTCTCATACACACACAAAATGGAATCACTAGTGGCTGTGTGCCATCCTGACTAAATACCAACTATCTATCATCTGAGATATTTCATACTTTTTCAATTCAATAAGCCAATATGATTTATGTAGTGGCTCAGTCTGCTCTGGTCCAAAATTATGCTGAGGTTTAGAAGTATAGATATTTATTTCTTTGTACTTTACATTCATGGTTAAGTAAAAAAAAAAAAAAAAAAGAAGCTTTCTCATCAAGTCTTATTCATATCCACTTAATTTGTCTGTTGTTGTGTAAGTAGGTCTGGGTGATAGAGCTGCAAATGTTATCACAATAAACATTTTCACATCACAATCAATCATTATCACGTTAAATCACTACTTCTTTAAAGCACGTATGAAAGCTGGTTTTTAATCCTGCGTAAAACTTGAAGAAGCTAAACAGGCATTTGCTGTTTTCAGTTATACAAGATAAAAGTGAGGTAAAAAAAAAAATGCTGTATTATGATAAAAATACAAAATACGCAACAAGATAAAAACAGCGTAAAAGACACAACAGGGGAAAAAATATTATTAAAGGTGCAAAAGGATGAAACAAAATTAAATAAGATAAGATATGCCTTTATTAGACCCACAAGGGGAAATTCCAGATAAAAATCATGAGGTAGGAGTTTTGTCTCCCTAGATGTGCGACATTTAGACATAGGAGATCTTATATTTGTCAGACATTGTCCATTTCTGTGAGTGAAGTCTTGGCTAGAAATAATATATGGATTGGATACCTGCTGGTTATTGGATTCTCTGGTTATTGGGTGATAATGCACAATTTCAAAACACAAGAAAATATGAGTCTGCACTGTGTGTTTGCGCTCAGTGTTTAGTTAATCAAATATGTTCTTTTATTATATTGATTATTTTTGCATTTGTTATCTACAGCTGTCTGTCAAATTGAAAACTGCCTCTCGGGGCCATTAAAGTTTTACTGTTCTGGACACTTCACCACATTATACAGTACAGTACATGTTAGTGCAATATATTTATGGCAGAATGTCCTGACCTCTCTTTGGATCATTGAATTAATTGCATAAAAACAAAAAGATCTGCAGTACTTAAGGCCAAATAATAAGGTAAAATAAGTATTAATTGATAGTTATAAAAGTACAGCACAGTAACATGAAATGCTGACCGTCATTATAAAACCCTTTTCTCAAGTAGTGCATGATGAGCGCCTGGTATGAGTCAAATAAAATGCTTAAATTTTAAAGACATCAATAGAATTCACATGTTCCGACAAAAATTAAACACAACACAGCTTGAAACAGTATATCCATATGTCACTTTCAACTGAATGCTTTGATTCTCATCTCTTTTTTTTTTCAAATCTGTAATTGTGTTAAAGCCTTCTCTTATAACACCGGGCATGGAAATAAAGCAGATGGAAGCTGTGAAACAAGTCAGCAAGCTGAGGACACAAAATCCCTCTTGCTTATTCCTCCACACCATGCTGTGTGGATTGTAATAATTCAAAGGCATGTGAATAGCATGCCAAAACCGTGATTCGCTCCTCTCGTTCTTGTTTCACAGAACTTTGAACATCCACCGGTAATCCATTCTCCAAACTTTTCTTTGTCAAACTTCATGCTATTGTTTGGTTTTGGCTCCAACCAGGATGGAGGAATGCAAATTATTTATTACATGCTTTCATCTGTTGTTTGACATTTTTTATTTAGGGTTTTTTTTTTTTTTTTGATAAGAGCATTTTTGATGGCTGCTGGGCTGACAAAAACTGTGGGCATGTAATATGATTTGGAGACAAAAAAGGCATTTTTCCATGTTACTTATTATCTGTAACTTTGTCTCCCTTCTGTTGGACAGCGTATAGAGCTCTATGTTGGCGTGTGTGTTTTGAAATGCAGATGGTTTTGAGATGTCTGATGTTTTTAAATGGTTTACTATGAAACCTGGTTTTGCCACTGCGTGTGTTTGTTTGCATCTCCATGTTTGACGTTTGCAGTCTGTATGAATTTTGCAAGTAGAGGAAACACTACAGTGCTGTCGACGATTTCTGAGTTACTGTGTGGATAAAAAGGCTACACAAGCAGTTACTGTGGTGAAATTCCAACTATAAATCACAACCTACCACTTAAGTCTCGAAGGCAGGGCACCATTAAATGTGTGTAGGCAGGAACCTCTTTAAAATTCATGTCCAGTAGGTTTTCATAGTCATAGTTTAAGTCATCTATCGAGTGTGAATATTAAATTTAGGTGCTGATTTTCCTCATGAAGATGACACATAGACATGGTTGAGTCTCATTTCCTCCTACGATTGTGTTTTGGAAGAACTAACGGCGAAACCCACTGCCTTTGTTTATTTAATCAACCTTCTTTGATGGAGGAAACCCAGTGAAAGTGACTCCATTTTCAGAGAATTTGCAATTCCTCTGAGTTGAAAACAAGTCGCCTTGCAAAGCATGTCATTTTATCTCTCAGAGGGTGAGCAAGACACCCTCAAGAGCAAACATTGCTTGGTTTTGTGTTTGCGTCTCTCTAAGTGAGTGAGGGTGGGGTGCCTCAGGAGGTGTGGTGTAACAAAAAAAAAAAAGAAAACCTCAGCAGCAGACCAGATGAGGAAAACAAATGAGTATGTTTTCCTTTTTCTATGTTGATAGCAGAGCCGAGACATGTTCCTGTTATTTCTCAGCAGGGGAAAGAGTATGTACTTACACATGACGTGGTGTGTGTGTGTGTGTGTGTGTGTGTGTGTGTGCGTGCGTGCGTGCGTGTGTGTTTCTGTCGGTGTCTTTAGTGTCCCTGCTGTGTCCTATTGTTCCACGATGGTTTTAGAGAAACACTGGATGCAGCATCTATTTGGTTTGTGAATATAAATCGTGACATAATTTCTAATAACAAATATGTGGTCTAACATGTCCCTGTCAAACTACAGGAGATAAAAAAAAAGGCTTAACAAGTCTTAAGGGCTGTGTGCATAGAATTTTTGTACATGTACTTTGTATTCACTGTCTTTTTTAATATCATGTAGGGATGCAATGACTATTTTTTTGTCATGTCAGACCTGCTGCACATACATGGATATATACATATATACATATACATAACATTCATTTGCATTTGTGATTCTTTGTAGGAGGTGGTGTTGAAATGTGCAGAGGAGAAAGCAGTTCAAAAGTATAGTTGGTGTAATGCTAATTTAATCTCTCCTCTCTCCTGGACAGGTGCAGAGTCAGGGAGAGGCAGGCAACAAGAGAACAAAGTGCTCACAGAAAAGGTACAGCGTGCACACACAAATACAGACACACTTCTACGTGTACAGACATATTAATGAACATCCATATTTTCCCCTGTGGCTATAGTGTAATGTTCAATTTAATGGTCTAATGTTCCTTAATGACTGCTTTATGTGCACGGTCTTATTGTGCATCTATCAACCTGAAGCACATCTAATCAGACAATTAGCCTTCATCTCAGGCTAATTTCCACGTATGTATTCATCACCATAACTAGCTTCCTAATAGAACGTAAATGAATTGTCAGAACTCTTATCACATGGTGGACACACATATTTCTCCTTGTCTCCTTGTCTGAGTCTGTCTTTTAGACGGGACAAACTGAGCAGAGCTTGGTAACACACTGGGATAATTACACGTCTTCAGCACCGTATCTTAGACCAGTTGATGCTGAGGTGCACGCCGGAGATGTGTTTAACTACCGACAATATTTGACCACTCTGTGCCATTTTTCTCCTTTAACATCAATGTTCAGTAAGGCTTTTTTTTACTGGTTCCTCGGCTTCTGTTGTCTCACTGCACTCAGCCCAACACAAGGTTCTCATCCACAGAAGAACTAATGATAATTACTTATATTTAATACACACAGTACCCCCATTGTTGCACACAGAGCTGTAGCCAAAGTACCAAAATTACAAAGAATAAAAATTCCCAATTATGAAAATACCATGTGGATACAAAATCTGGCTGGAGTAAGAGCTCTTGCTGGTACAAAGCTGGTGATTCACCAATAAAACAGTAACAAAAAAAAACCAAAAAAAAAATCCTTTTTATTGGTCACAAATCTGCTTTTTTTGTGTGAGTGTTTTGTTCATATATAATTTTATGTGAATACACACACCTATTTCATCTTAATTTTATTCAATACAGCATTAGACACTCTGATTTGGGAATTATGCTGCACTGATCTGCTTAATTACTGTCTATATGGCTTAAGGAACAACAGTATCTTCATCACTTAATTATATTTCTGACAAGGCAGTGGGATTACTTCACCATATACTGTGGATTGTGTACACAAGACTTGTAATTATGTCAAACAGACATCATTTGAGCAGATATCCTCACTTGACACAAATACAAACTAGGTAACAACACTTTCATGGTGAGGTATGTCTTGTCACAGTGTCTCATTTCATATTTGAATATAATCCATTTTTGTTATTTGATTCCCCTGTACAGTTTTTCTGTTTGACTTTTGCTGTAACTACAATTTTTATGTGAACAGAATCAGTGCAGCAGCTTCATGTTAAAAATGACATTTTCTTAGTCCTTGAATTTCCTCTAGGAGTCAGTAACAGAAGATGTGGTTGTAGATACAGATCCTGATAAACAGTATTAAGCCCCAAGGGGAAATTCAATACGATGACACTAAAGGACCTTGGGTCCCTCCACTGTCGATGAATATCTTTTCTCCTTTTTTGTCTTTTTTTTTTGTTATTAGACCTTTATTTGGCTCAGAACAGTGGTGGTAGTGACAGGAAATGGGAGTGAGCGTTTGAGGGGTGACCTGCAGTAAAACACCTGGAATGGACATGGTGTGTTCATTTTTATTTGTGTAAAATTTAATAATTGATTTTCACATTATACCTTAATCACATACAATATGTAAATATGTAGCTTTCAGCATCAAAAATAAGGAAAAAAATTCTTAGCATAATTGGGAAAATCTACAATAATTTTCATAGCATATGCTACACTTAATCAATTATTTCCTCAAGTGGTAGCTTTTATTATTCTGTCAAATCATGGGTATATGCATGTTGTTGACTTCTATTGGTGACATTAGCTGATACTGTGTGACTCCACAGTTAAATTAAACAAAGTAAATTAAACTAAGTTAAAAACAGCATCAAGTATCCTTTTTTCATTTTCTGTGGGCATTTTTTAGTTACATATTTTGATGAAACAGCCTCGAGTAACATTAGATGTTAGTAAAGGTGATATTCTGCTGCTGACATGAATTGAGTAGTTTGACTGAATAATAATAATAATTAAAATTAGTGCATTGACTGGGAATCCATGGGTTCTCGCTGAGCTAAACTTATTGGTGTCATACACACATTAAGACATAATATAATGGTCCTCATTTTGTATTGTATTGAAATCAAAAGTAACAGATAAGAATGCATTCATACTTACCTTATATATTTGTTTTAAAGGGATTTACATCATTACTTTATGAGTTCATCACATTCTTGTTACTTGATGACTTGAGCTTACTGATGTAGCACATTAGCAAGAAATTGAAATGCCCTCATTTTGTTTTGCAATGACATCGGAGCAGACCAGATATATTTACACAGGATTGCACATGATGGTTTTATGAATTTCACTATTAACAGTAGCGTGTGAATGCAGCATCAGACTTACACATGAACATGGAGGAGGTAATCGTTAATGGGCTGAGTCTAACCGCAGACCGCCATTGTGGAATCGGGCCACAGTAGGAACCAGATGGACCATGTTAGTGTGTGATCACAGCTCGACCCGATTCTATTGATTCGGATCCAGCCCCCCCGTTTGCTGCTGTGAATGACTTGTCCGCAAGCTGCCTGTAAACCCATTTCAGTTTTAAACAGTAATAACTCCAAAAGAATTGGTCATATCAAAATGCAGTTTTTGCCTCTCTGATCCTTGACCCAAATTCATTAGTACTCCAAAAGGTACAAAGGTACAGGCTAGCTCTGACCAGTTCACATAGACATCATTTGCCTTATACAATATAGATTCTACCACTACTGGAAACATTTGATAGACGACTGTAAGTGTACTTTACCAAAAGTTAATCTAACATATTTGCCCATTCATTACATTGTAGGTTTTTTAAGTTGTTAAATGTTTGTTTTCAGAATTTGCTTGATTCTTCATCCTAACTGAATATGTGAAATATCATTTGCTACATAGAAACAAAAAAAGGATATTGACGGAGAGGGATGGTGAAGTCTAGAGGGACAGAGGAAGCAAAACAGACATTAAATTAGTAGGAATTTTTGGCAGCATTGTGTATAAGTAGCTTTTTTCCTGAATCAACTGTTTTATTATTTATTAAAAAAAAATACAAGGCGAGCCATCTGCAGCACCAGCTATTTATTGAAGTCTAAAAAAACAACTAAGAATCACATGGTCAAGGATGGGATAATGAAATGTGTGTCAGCATGAGTGGGTTTATCCCAATTGAAGTAAACAGCATTGTGTTAACAACAGAAATAATGACTGTAGGTGAACAAGTTTATTGTTGCAAATCAAGACATAAGCAAAACATAACATGAAAAAGAGAATTAGACTCTGGACCCAGGGCAGGAACGGGGAAAGATACAAGCACATCAACATTCAAGCAAACAAGGTGAGGATTCAGAAGACAAAACGAGACAGGGCAGAGAAAAGAGCAGCATAAGCAGAGTGGAGACAGAAGGTGAGAGTGACAGCTGTGGAAGCCTTTGATCTCAGATTTCTAATCAATGGGGATTATGGTCCGTGCGCCTGTGTCAGTCCTGATTATGGCTGCAGCAGAACCAGAAGACACCGGTGCATCCACAGGAGTCACATACAAACCCTGCTCCTTATGCTGGAGAGCTCCTCTGCACTGGTTTGTCCAAAAGCATCGGAACAGACACGGGGTTTAACACGGGTTTGGATTCAGCATTTAGAAAACAGCAGAGGCAACCCCTGTGAGTAAATCTTCATCACACCCACCCATGCTCTGTAGAGAGCGAGCTGTCACAAAGAGTCACTGAAACTGCTACTTTGTGACTGTAATGTGCCGACAGCATAGTGCGTCTCCACTGAGGGGAATAAATATTGTGAAAACATGAAGCAGGGAATCGCATGAAAAATCAGATTTCAGATGACTATAAACTGCGTGGAAAGGACAGACAAACCCTGGAGAACTGTTTCAAAATGTTTGAATGTGAAATTCCTTCAACTTCCTTCAATGATGGATCTGTTCAAGTGTATCTAGGGAGTTAAGATGTCTGGATTTACTGACGTTGGCCTAAGACAGCTGTTGGATATGATGGATTGTACTTATTGTCTTTTTTTTGTATCCAGTAAGCGCCTGTGTTCTCATTAGTTTTAAGCACTTGGAGTGTTTTTTGGGAAGACTGACGTGACTAATTTTGACCAAAATATCATAGATGTTTAATGTCTAATTAAAAGTCAGCATTATAATATGTTGAACATAATTCCATACTTAACTTAATCTTAAAGACCTATAACTATTATTGTGGCAACTTCCTAATGATTTTTTTCTCTACACTTTCCTAAGTGATTTATCACCATTAATGATATTATCCTTATTATTCAGTTCATATCAGGTATTTTCTTGGATTTACTTCACAGACCATAGAGATATTTGTAAAATCTCAAAGTGAATTCAAAGGTTGTTTTATCAAAAATAGTGAAAACTTAAAAAAAAGAGTATTTCAGCAAAATATGTCATTAACTGAATATAAAGCCAAACATCTACAGCCGCAGTCATTTGTCAAATAAATGAGTTTTATTGGTGAACCGATGCTGCAGAAGATGACAGTGTGTACACGTTCCCTGTTGAGTCTCTGAATGTCCATAAAACACATCTAATGTCATTGAAAAGCCAAGAAACTGCATTTTACTTGAATAATTAATTTTACCAATAGGCTTAATGGTTCAAAAGTTATTAAACATCTTAGACTAATAGGTGCTTTTTGTTGCCATCAGTTATTCTTCGTTTGAGTCTTTGTTTAATCTAACTTATCTAATATTCAAATATTTTGAAGGGTTTAAGTATTGGTTAGAATTTTTCTTTTCAATATTAAACTACATATTGGTCCAAAGCCACAATAAGTTTGATATTTCTTAAGTTGAGTTATATACAGTGTTATGCATGTGTGAATCAAGTGCTGCCTGAAATACACCTCAGGCAAAGTTGGAAATATTTTAGCACCCCTAAAGATTTCAAAGTTGATAACATTTTGGTCAAAGTAACCAAAAACATTTTAGAACTGTTAACTTTTGTGTGCACGTTGTCATGTAAGGTATAATTGCACTATTTTCAGAATAGTAGAAATGTTGGGTTTAGAGTCAAATTGAGACAAAGAATTTATAAAACTATGTCTCACTTTTTCCCCTAACAAACCTTTATAGCTGTTGACTTACTGGTGAGATTTTATTCTATTTCTACTGTGGCTTGGTTAAGGCCACTGAGCTGAAGCAGTCAGAGCAGTCTGTCACTGTGACAGGCTCTGCTAATGAACTGGACCTTTGTATCTCCTCCTCACCAAGCTATTCCTGGAACTGATAACATCACAATCTGATGTCCTGGTACAGGGATGTAGCAGAGATAAACCATTCAATCTGACCTTACTTTCCTCTGTACAGGAGGCTTTTCCAATTTGACCCTGCGTTAGCTTGATCAATATTAGATGTCTTAACATGTTAGACCCCTTCCCTTGGGAAACTGAATTTACCTTTAAAATGATGGCTGTGATGCCATAGTGGTTTAATTAATGTGATTTTTTATGTAGGTGCAGCACATTTTCTAATGCTGTTGTAGGTTTAAAAAGAAGGCAATTACGGGACATATTTTGCTGTTTTGGTAGATGTAGATGGATGCAATTTTCAAATATATCAGTAACCATGAAGCTCTGTTTTGGTTTGTGACCATTGGTAATATTAAAAAAAGCAGTCAGCACCACAGAGTTAACATTATTTGCATGGTAAATGGTACAATATATTGCTCAAAAATGTTGTGGAGTAGAAATATTAAGTAGTATAAATGCATGTCTTGTCTACTTCTAGGTCTGACTTGAAAACCACAGGGTAGTCCAGCTAAGCATCAGCTACAGGCATCTTCTGTTTAGCTGCAGTTCACAAAACTATAGCCCTTAAATAAGTTTTAAAGCGATCAGCTTGATCTTATCTGGCGTGTTGCTCAAAGTCTACCGGGGCCTTCGATGGAAAAAGCTCGATAATCCTTCATCTTCTGTCTAGACTGTCAAATGACCAAAGCAGCGCTGCCTGAGGATCATAAAGACTTAAAAGCTCTGATACATTTAGGCATTAGTCCAAAAAATGTCATAAACGTAATGAATAAAATATCTACATCAGTCTTTCATGGCAAGGCAACAATGTTGGAAAGTCTTCTTGAAGTTCAGATGATTTTAGATGATTATCTTTAAATGATTGGAGTGACGTGTTGACCATTTGTTTTTAGATACTTCTGCATAACAGTTTAACAAGATTTACTTCTTAGGGCCTGATTTACTAAGATCGCAAATAACAAGTGCAAGTTTAATTGCTCATGCTAAAAATGTGTACTATTGATTTACATGTCACATGTGGTTGACTAAGATTGCCTGCGCAAATGACAACAGTTGCAAAGTCTTGGAGACCACAATGTATGTACAGAAATGTAACGTTGGAGACGTTTTGTCATAGAAGGTATTGTATAACTCCTTATGAATGGCCCCAAATCATCCCCTAGTTCATTTAGAAGTTCCAAAATGGCTAGGGCTAAATGATTTTTTTCTTCTGTCATTCCAAAAATGTTGACGTGTTCAGAACAGATTGGTTCTGTGCATTGCCTTTTATTTAGGCCTATGCCACCTCTTTGCCACAACAGCTGCAGCGATTTTTGCGTGTAGCTGTGCAAATTAAAACCTGCCTTTCAGACGTGCTAAATATAGATACAAAACCAGCCAGCGCAATCAGTTTCAGGTTTGGTCAATCACATTTCACGCGCTAAATAAATATTTGCATCTACTCTTCCAATAATTTGTGGGTTCTGGCAGAAACGTCCATATTCCACATTCATCAAGGCAAACGGGTTAAATTGGTTGCAAAAAAAAAGTGAGTGGTGCTGACATGATAATATTCTGTAACACGAGTAAGTAATTACTAATTAAAAGAAGCAGACAACTCTCAATTGCTAATTGCTAGTTACAGTAGAACAGAGCTGAAGCTACAGAGCTATTCTTACATTTCCAAGCTGAATCTGTTGGTATTTGATATAAAAATGACTGTGTGACTCAGTTTTGTTCTCATTAATTTGTCTGGCGTAAATGTCTTGATCTGTTATGGTCTTTTTATGTGTTGGAATATGATTGCACTTTGTAGGTAGAAGATAATATTGTTGCCTTAAGATTATCAAAATATCACACTGTACATTAAACTTCATTGCGTGTGTAAACTCGTATCATTGCCTGTGTCTAATTCATGCATAAGAGCGTAATGTAGCAGCTTTAGGGTATAAAGGTGTCTTCCTTTTGGACGGTCAACAGAGACCTCTCCTCACAGCCCAACTGTCTTAGTTGCTTTGTGAGGTCTTATCTGTGCAGAAACAAGGCCTTGAAATAAAATCAGCATTTCTTCTTCAAGCACCTCATCTCAGAGATGTGATTTTTGGTCTTAAAATTTAATGGTTTAATAATGAAAGTAGAGCTAGTTGTCATCAGTTATGACAGCTAATAAAGCCATTGTGTCCAAATAGTTTGTGCATAATATATAAGGGCTTTACAAGTATCTCCAGCCATAATTTATGCTTATTTAGATTGGCTTTAGTCATAGTTGTAATGTTTGGAAGATCTGTAAGTGAAGCAGCATGCAGAAAGACATAAGTATGTGAAGCTTTCATAAATAATAAAAAAAAGACTGCAAGGCATCTCTGTAAATATAGTGTATTAAAAATAATTGTTACTGAATAATATAAATTTGGCCAGTCTCTCTGAGATCCAAGAACACATCATTTAGTGTCTTTGTTTATATACGTTGAACAAGATCATGACACAACGCAAGCCGATACCCATACTAATGTCTGTCAATAAAACATAATGCTGCACAAGCTTTGAATAACCACATTTTGTGGTTCTTCAACATAGAGCTGTTTATTTGGTAATTGAATACAATCCCTACTGAGTGCCAGGAGCACTTCTTTCCTCGCTGTTGTGGCATCGAACAGACAGCGGCAACAGAAGTACGTGTCAATCCTTTTGATCCTCCGTAGTCGCTTTATCGTCTCTGCACAGCTTATGGTATTGAATTGTTGCGCTGTTTTGTGTGTCATCTCAGCCCACCTTTAAATCATAGAAGAGAGAAAAAGCCGATAGTGCAGGTGGGAGGAGGATGGCTTTTTTCTCCCTCCCCCTACCATTTTACTGTATATGAGAGGTGCAGGAAAATGAGTTGTCATTTCTGTCCCACAAGGAACAGAAGCCTTTGAAACGAGAAGATGAAAGGACAGGAATGGCTTTCTCGAAAGGGAAAGAGAAAGACCAACAGACAACAGGCAGGAAAAAACACCGCATGAGGTGACAGGGTTGTTTGAAGTTTTTTGTCCATTTTTTGTTTTAGGTTATGCCTGACCAACAAGAAAAGGGAGGGGGGGGGGGGGGTGCCGTGGAGGTGAAATGGGTATGGTGTTCTGACAGG
>JAPSES010000030.1:2934534-2960220 GCA_029822895.1 Maxillicosta whitleyi | reverse complement strand
ATTTCACGTCTTGGAGTGCTGCGTGCATATACTGCTTGTTGTGACCCACCACATTGTAAATAGAGCTACTCAAAGTGTTTTTTTAGCGGAAGGAGCTCTTTAAAGAATAATGGACATTAACTTGACCTCAGTGTTCAAATTAGTTTCCACTGTCATCATCTTGACACAACTTGAGAGCATGCTGCTGAGGGTGAGAAAGGGAGGGAAAAAAAAGTACTAAATATGTAAGTTAATTAGTACTGTTTTACTTCCCATGACAGGTTCTCAGTAGCCACTGTGCAGAATTTCAGTCTAGAAGCAGTACTTGATGTCTTGCTTCACACTGACTGCTCATGATCAGAGACTGTGTGTCTTCCGGGGAAGCGCTGGAGATAAGAATCACGGTTTGGACTAGGAGGCGATTACTTCATAAACGTTTCCACTGTCCTCGTCTTGAATTGGATGTGAACTGCTCTGAGGGCTGACTTATCGGTTCTCGCTGAGCCCCCGAGGGCCACAGAGAGCAGAGCGACCACACAGATTGAGACATATGTCTACAGGGCAGACGAGGGGCACTGACTGGAGGAGCAGCAGTCTGAAAAGCCCTGTGGCCATGGAGAGAAGAGCGACACACACATACACACAGCCAGAGCTAATGAAGCTTTTCAGTGCAATCCCTCCCATAATCCAACTGGGATGTCGCTCTCATGTGGGTCCCAAACTGCTAAAACACACTGATACACACACCTACACACGTATTTCTTCAGAGAGAGAGAGACTATGATCATAAGATGAGCGTGGGAAGAGAAGCATTCAGCGGATACTTTGAGTTTTATGATGCAGCTGGTTGGATAAGAGAGGCTTGTATAGCTGTTTGCTCTTTCTTCAGTGCCTTTCTTTTGTGTGTCTCATGAACCCTGTTGTTAGTTGTTTTTGTGTGATATTAAATCCCTATAATCACTTTGCTCTTAGTCCTTTCTGTAATTATATTGTTTCCCTTTGTACAGAAGCACTACATATTTCTTCACATGCTTTTCTCTGATTTCTTTCTTATTTTCTTATGTTCCTTATGTTCCTTATGTGTGTAGCTCCTTCATTTTAATTTCTAGGTTGCTTTAAGCCATTAGTCAACAGTGTATGCTTTATAGAGATAACTCACGCTAACAATTAACACCCTATATCGATTCAGGGCCTCTGGTATTGCTTTTCCACGGGTTGGTGTTATGTGCATTGTGAGACCGCCCACAAGAACTGAAACATCACGACCTATTGTCAATTTTGCCATCCACTTCTCTTCACTGAAGAGCTCCAGCAAAATGCATTCCCAAAAGCCATAGCTCCTTTCACTCATCGATGGTGAACAAGTCATTATGGATAAAGGAGGAAGTAGCACTGTTGGTAGCTGTTAAAACATTTGTAATAACAAACTGTCATCTCTTTGTTGATTCAGATGAAAGAGTCATGAGGTGGGATTCTTCACACCTCTAATGAAAACTTCAGCCCTACTTTCTTTTACCACAAAGCTCTATTTTGCCCGTTTGACACTCTGGAATCAAACTGGTCATATACTATATCTTACCCAGCATTTCCACTGGTAAGGTTGTGCCATGGCGCAACGCCTCAGCAAAATTTTGCCACCACACAAATGTCCTGCCCCCTCAAATACCAGCTCTTTTTAGCTTCTCTTTTTAGTAGTCTCTCTTTTTAGACTCCTTTTAGACAATTTCTCTTAATATTATATTTGTTTTACTTTTTAGTCTCTTTTTAACCTGTAGCCCTTTGAGATCCTTGGATGTAAAGGGCAATATAAACAAAATGCATTATTATTATTATTATTATTATTAGCTCAGCGAACCTTCAGGAGGTAGGGAACAAAACACTAAATGAGTATAGTTTCATTTTCACTTCCATATTTCGTATTGTAAGTAGGATGAAAACCGCCCCCCCGACCAACTGACTACTGAAACACACGGGTGCTTAGATAAAAAAAAAAAAAAAAAAATCATATGGGGTCTATCATAAAATTTTAGTAAAAATAAATAAAAAATGAATGCCCTATAATCATGCTATAATGTGCTTTAGTGAATCTATCAAACCTCATCCATGTTTTAATGGAACTGATGCTGTTGTGTTGCTCTGTTAGGAACAACTGTTATGGTTAAAAATAAAACCAAAAACAAAACCTGTACATCTTTTACTCAGCACCTCAACCAGCTGGCTTGTTTGTCTGTGCTAAGATTTGAAAACACCAAAGTCATATCGACTCCTTGTAACTTTCATGACTTGAATTTCCCGTTGAAAAGCATTGTATTACAGCAAAGAAAAAACAGCGGAAGGAGGTTAAATATATATCATATACTTAAAGTTATTGATTTTTTTCCCCCAGTCAATACAAAATCCAAACACTTTCAGACCAACATATGTCATAGGTGTCTTATGTTCCAGAACTACTCCTATCTCACACATTTACATCTAGATTTTCAGCCCCTCTTCATGTGTGTCACAACCTCCTTCCAACTTTGTAGCACTCCACCCACTCAAAATCAAGCTGGAATTATTAAAGTTACATTTTAAACAAGCCGAAGAACTTCTAAGGAGAGGTAATGTGGTCTTTACTATAGAGGGATATACTTTCATCTGTCACTGTTTAACATTGTCACATCATAGCAAGAACGACCAAGGTTCAATTCCACACCAGTTGATGAGGGTAGGACCTTTCTCTGTGGAGTTTATATGTTCTCCCTGTGTCTGTGTCAGTATTCCTCCTTCCTCCCACCCTCCAAAGACATACTCTGATAGGTTAATCAGTTAATCTATACTGAGCAAAAATATAAAGACACCATGTACAGTATTTGTATAACTTGCGCGTTGCCCAAAATGAGCTCATGATGTCTTATAATTGATAGACATGGTTAATTCTGTTGACTTATAAACAAACTGTGTGTCCATCTCTGTGAGTGAACCCTTGCTCAGTGGTCCAGTGATTCCACCCACAGCACAGGTGTGTCATGTTCAGACGCTCAAACAGCATAAACAGTATTCAGGCCCTTCTCATGCTGGGTACAATAAAAGGACACCTCAAAATGTCACATTTCCTCGGATGTCACCATGCCACAGATGTCGCAATTCATGTGGGAATGGTTTTGGATAATATCCCATAGCTCTGTGTGGTCCTCAAAGAGGAGTGGAATAACATTCCACTGACCACAGTTGATAATATTGTCAACTCGATGAGAAGACGATGTGTTGCTCTACAGGAAGCCAATGGTGGACACATGAGATAAGGAGATGGGATTTCTTTCAACCGGCCAGCATCATGTCCACATGAATGTCCCTGAATACCAGACACCACCATCATGTTCTACCAGACAATAATCTGTACCACACTGATCAGCAGAATAAACAGTGTGTGATTTAATATATTGTGCAATGATTATTGCGGTTAAAAAGTTAAAGTATCACATGGTGCTTTTATGTTTTTGCTCAGTGTAAATTGCCCAAAGGTTTAATTGTAAGAGGGATTGTTTGTTTCTATATGTCAGCCCTATAATGAACTAGTGACATGTCTAGGGTGTACCCCGCCTTCACCCATAAGTAGCTGTGATATGCTCCGACGACCCCCATGACCCTCGCCTCGCGTGGATACAAGCGCTCGTTAACATTACAGCTTTGTTTTTGTGTTTTTCCAGTTTGAGTTGCAGTCAGTCAGTAACATCTTCATTAAGTGAAGTCAAGTTTCCAGTTCCTCAACTTTCAGTAAAACCTCCCGTAGTGTTTAATATGAAGAATGTAGAAAAGGTCAAGGAGTTATAAATAGTTCATAACATTTCAGCAGTATGTTTTGGCAGAAAAAAATGAAAACACGAGGAAGGACGTCAGAACTGAATGAGTCATCATCAGATAATTTAAGAAACATGACAGTGCCATCAGAAACATGTGAAACGAAGCCATTATGAACATCCTCATCACTTTGGTTGATTCACAACTCAAAGAAGCTGTCTTTTCTGAAAACAAAACTGGTCCCTACCCTAACTCTACTGGTGGATATACCTAATATAGTGTTTACAGGGTGGATATCAAGGTCAAACAGGTCAAAATATAATCAACCAAACAGGTTAGTAAGCCTCTGACTCTTGAGTCTGTTTAGAAACACCAGTGCTGTTTGATAAAGCCACAAAGCAGCACAAAACCCTTTGCAGTGTGAGCTTTTGACCTGGAGCGTACAGCCACAAATCCCAGTAATCCCTAAAGAGAAATTTGCATTGGATGGCCTGATTGCTACCAACAGCCTCCATATATTTCAGTGCAGTTAAAGTTCATGCTGAACTGAAAAACACAGAAAAAGTGTCACCAGTGCAACACATAAAGAGACCTCTGTGTGTTCTGAGTTTGCACTATGGAACACACTGTACCATGAATTACAACAAAGGAGCATACGCCTTATTTAATTTCAGAATTTCTACATACCTTATGCGGATTGTACATCAAAGACCTTTTATGTCCTAGTGTTGATCTTCTCCCTTTATTCTTTTGTGCTTTCATTACTTTCTTATATTCCTATTTATTTATTTCATTTAATTCTTGCTTTTCCAATATCCAACCCCATATCTTGTGTCCTCTGCATGTGATAAAAAGACTCTTTTTGAAGCATCTACCTGACAAAGATTGGATTAGTATCTCAGTGTAATTACCCAGTGCAGTTTTTAAATTCATTTTTCATATCAACTTGCCGACCTGTGGATGAAAGAGAATGATATTTAGGACAAAAAAAAAATGAGAGTAATATGATGAAAAAGTTAGGAATACAGATCAAAGTATTTTTTTTTTTTCACATCAAACTTTCAGCTATCCTGTGTTTTGTAATTAATTTAACTGATGGCGTGATTTGCACTGTGGCCTCCTTTGTATTATAAACTGAGTATTTTACTGGGTTTTTTTGTGACATTCCATGAAGTGTGCTGATTTTTATTATAATTGGAACTGGCAGTTTCATTTCAGCCTTGCGGGGAGTGAAGTCATCTAATTTCTCTCAAGAAAATCACCAGGTATTACATAAAGTGACAGTTTTGTTTTAGAGCTTCTGCAGGGGTTATTAAATGTATGTTTTTTCTTTTAAAAAAAAATGTAATGTTGTTAGACCATACACGATATGAACACAGGCCAATAATGGACACCTGCTTTGCCTCATGCAGCTAAAGTACTTTTTACTGTTTACTGTTGTAAGTCATTTTGCTGTTTTTTGTTATACTTTAGAAATCATGTCTAAATTGAGAGACTACATGCTGACAGATTTAATTACCATCAAGGCAGGAGGACCGGTATGGAAATTAAAGGCTAGAAAGTTACGAGGCTAGAACATTTCACAGTGTGCTGTCATGCACATAAACAGTCACGGGAAAAAAAATATTAGATCATCAAAAGTAATCAAAAACAATGGTAATGCAATCAAGTGCTAACTACTGTGTGTATCATGTGATTAAAACAGACAGAAAAAGAAAAGATGAAATGTCTAAAAACACTGTTTTTGTCAGTATAATGACATAGATATTGTAAGAACTGAAGTAATTTTGGTTTTTATCAAGAAAACATAGAAAACGGATAAATATCAGCTCTGAAATTAAACTGTTATGAGGTATTTTTGTTGTTATCATTATATTTGTCCAAACAAATGTACCTTTCGTTGCACCAGGCTTTAAAATGAACAAGAAATGACGCAGACATGGGGTGGTCTAATCATTTTTTGCCTGACTGTACCACTGTGTGTGTGTCTGTGTGCAGATTTTTGCATTTGACTTTTTGTGTATGCTACTGTCCTTCAGATTTGGTGTAGTGCACTTCATTCTTTTGCAGTTGACATGCACGTGTAAGTGTACTCTGTACTGGAAAGAAGTGAGTAAATTAAGCCTGTTTTTTTTTTTTTTAGCGCCAGGAGCATGCTGATTCTCTTCACTCTGAAAGACTTGGTCTATCCTTAATTGAGCCTCCATGAAATGCTTCCACTCGTTGTATGTGGAAATGCTTGTGGGCATCATCCTGCACTGTGACCCAATGAAAAAAGCGAAATATTGTGACTTTGAACCTCTTTCAAACTTTTAACGGTGCTGGTGTAAAACTATAGGGTTGCAATAATGCATGTTTCTATATTTGGTCGACATTTAAACGTGGTAAGCCCTAAAGCAAGATACTTTGCATGCATACATGAAACCTTTTATCTGTGTTTTCTATAGCAAGTAAGTAAGAAGACTACATCACACATGATAAATGATCATAAATGGAGAAAAGGAAAAAGGAAATCTGTAAAATATTACAATACATAATTGTGGATGAAGGGACATTTTTACATCAGAAAACAATCAAAAAAACAGTCAGAAGGTGTATTTATCAGTAGGTTCACTAATTTAATTCACTAATTTGTGAAGATTACCATTATTAATTTTTGTTTGTATGTAGGTCAAATGTGAATTTTACATCTCATCTTTAAATCATTAAGTTCATAATTGGTGCATTGCATGACAATTGAATGAACAACATCTGCAAAGGAAGATTAGTTAGTGAATAAGTCGTGCAGTAACATTACCTTATGTAAATTTTCTTATTCATTCTACAGCTGTAGTGGACATCTAACTATGTTTTAACTGTAAAATCATCTGCATGGTACATATATTCATCGTTTTCAAGATTTCCTTTTCTAGACACAGAATATTTTCTGTTGTTGGTTGTGGTTATTTCTCTCCTCCCTTTTACCAGATTATACTGAATTATGAAGTGTCTAATATTTTATTTGTGGTTCATTGTTATGTGTCAAGGTCTTCATAGACTCTGAGTTCTGGTTCGTATGAGCAGGTCTTTAATGGTGATTAGTTAGGGCGCAGACTTAACGGAGAGAGGATGGAGATGTTTCGTTATTATTGTCGAAGTATGAACGTTTATGTATAGGTGTGGTCATATGTTTGGTGCATGTAGATGGAAATCAAATTATAATGTCCTGTACTGACAGAAAAAAACAGTATTAGGTGCTTCACTGGGTCAAAAACATGACTTAAGTGTGTGTGCAGGAATCAATAAAGTCATCATGAAATTCATTATGGACAGGAGCTTTTGGTGATAAAGTCTCTGTAGTTGAAATGTGTTGGTGATGATGTCTGCGGAATAGAAGTAATAAATCATTTTTGTTTTTGTATCACAGTGCTTCACATGTTTTTCATAGCTGCTGTTTTGTTTTTGTTTTGTTTTTGGATTTGTAAGTGATGTACCACAGTTTCTTCGACATCAATTAAATAAATGTGAATGTTTTGTATGGTTTTAGTAGTTTTTAATGGAACATCAAATACATACATGTTTTCCAGTCAAGTCAACAATCGTTTGCTAGCTAGCTAAACACAAAAAACATTAGCTAGCAAACTAACAGCAACTTACAATATTAGTTAGTCTGAGAGAAATAAAAAATAGATTGAGTTAGAAAAAAAAAATGTAACCCTAACAAGAGAACCACCCACCCGTACCAGAAATTTGGACAGTCAAATTTGTAACATATACTAGACAATCTACAGAACAAATAAAAGACAAGTGCTGACCACCAGCAGCACACAACATGTCCTTTGAAAGCTGGAAAGAGATCAAAGAGAGACTGAGCTGCTGCATCTAAGACCATTTTTAAAGGTGGATTAATCTGACGCCACCAATCAGCGTCCTCCTACATGGGAAAGTGAAAGGCAAAAGAAAAACACAGCCCCCCTACAGGACTAGGGTGAAACACACCAGAACATCATACACATAGAAATACAAACCTTTATTTATTATTATGATCCTGGGTCATAACAGATTTCTTATTCTGTGAACTTTGGCTGTTGATTATCTACTACAGTCTTTTTCCTGCCCTGTTTTCTATATTGTCCTTTGCATATGCCCTTTTCATTTCACGCTGTGCTCCCACCTTCTTTTATCTGTGCAGGGGGTAGGGTTCATGTAGGAGAGAGTGATAGAGCATAAAGATTAGAGGTTGAAGAGAGACGAGGGGGGAGTTGCATCTTGCTGTGAGGCTGCATACACAGCCTGTTTTTTTTTTTTTTGTTTGTTTTTTTTCCTGTTTCATTAAAAAAAAAGAGAAAAAAATGTTTCTCAGTATCTCGGTTAATTATCGACCAAACCCAATGAAATTTTCAGGAAATATTCGCTCTGAGACAAGCAATTCAATTTTGGAGGTGATTCGGATCACTGTCTGGATCCAGGAATTTTTTTTAAGGATTCTCTATTGGTTATTGTTGGCGTTGCTGTGGTAATAATAACAAATGTCCACCAGATGGCGACTCATGTTTTCTCATATAGTCCATGGACTTAAGAATCTTAAAATGCTGTCCAAATAAATGAGGGACTAATATTTAT
The DNA here is from genome assembly GCA_029822895.1 of Maxillicosta whitleyi. Taxonomy (NCBI): domain Eukaryota; kingdom Metazoa; phylum Chordata; class Actinopteri; order Perciformes; family Neosebastidae; genus Maxillicosta; species Maxillicosta whitleyi. The sequence continues at coordinate 2,951,859 of JAPSES010000030.1, read as the reverse complement.
GGGGGGGTTGGGGGTGTTGCACTTGGCGGAGGTCTGCGCTCTCCGAGTGCTTTTCTAGTTTTATCATTTTTTTGTCTGATTATGGTTTTGAGTATCAGTCTCAAAAAGTAACTATCTTTCAACTTTCAGTGTAAATCTGTCATCCTTATTATGAGAAATGAGTGAAAGATCAGCATCCACCCATTTATCATCATGGTGTCTTTAAAGCGTACATCTGAGCCATCTAGTGTGAGTAGCCAAAGGGACACTGCTTTAGTTAATGGCTGTGAACGGGGCTGTTCCAGTTGGCTTTGTCCATCTCCCTCCTTCATCTTCTGTATGCTTCTCATTTGTTTGGTGAATTCACCAGTTAAACGGTTCGTGTCGTGTCAGGCTGCAGCTGCATGCTTCAGGGGAGGTTTCAGAGTAGAACATTTTCCATCTCTCCAGCATAGACAAGGCGGGATTGGCTGGGAGTCTTTTCCAGCAAGGCCAAAGTCATTTTTAAAAGCATTAGCGGCAGTGTCTGAAGCCAGGCATGCTCTACATTGTAACATATCACTGGCTGGCTCCCCCCTATGGGTCTTTTGTGATATATGGCGTGTCCCACCATGTTTCATAAGAATGATCCTCCCACCACACACAAAGACAAAACCCTGCAAACGTTCACATCCAATAATGTTTCCCTTTTTTGTCTTAATACACAAACAGATATACACTAAATGCAATTTTCTTTTTCCTGCTCGAACTTCCCTCAGACCTTCAAAGTGACACACTGAAAAATGTTGTAACTGTTCTTAAATTAGACATCCAGCTGTATGTTCACACTCTTTATTCAAGCTATTATATTTCACATTTTAAAGTGGTGCACCAAAGTTTTTAGGTTTAACTAATAATGACCATATACATGCATTTCAGTCTGTCTCTTCATTAAAATTCAGTACAAAATATATTTTTTAAAAATGTTCAGACATAAAAAGGAAAAATTATTCATTGATCCAACTGTCAAGTACATATTGTGACGCCTCTTTCTACTTATGGTTTGATCTTTTTGTGGACAATATGCAATTTACCGCACTGTTCGTCCATTATTTTACATCAGGTTTTATTCAACACATGTAAAACTTTTCTTATTGTTTCAGTGACTTTTTATTTTGTGAGCAGAGGTCACACTAAAATAACTCTTCTATGTGGAACCCATTTAGTTACAGTTTTTTGTGTGTTATGCACATATTCATGCCCATATTCCCTGTATTCTTGTGTTACTTAATACTGAAACTGTAAAAAAAAAAAAAAAAAAAATGCAACATAGGCTGTTGTCTGCAAAAACAAGTGAAATATTGTAACCATATTTCACTTTTACTCAAAATGAAATACTCCAGTTTAATTAACAATGTTGTTGTTGTTTTTTTCAATAAATTGCTGCATATCAGTCTCTTCAATAAAATTCAGTGATAAATATATATGTTTTTAAATGTTCAGAAATAAAAAGGAAAAACATTCACAGAAAAAAAGGTGTCAAGTACATATTGTGACCCCTCTTTCTTATGTTTTGCGTGGACAATATACAATTCACCAAATTATTCTTCAACTGTTTCCAGGTTTTATTCAACACATGTAAAATGTTTCTTATTGTTTCGGTGATTTTTATCATGTGAGCAGAGGTCAGACTAAACTATATTTTCTATGTCATTTAGTAACAGTTTTTTGTGTGTTATGTGCATATGCATGCTCATATTCCCTGCATTCTTGTAAAAATACAACATAGGCTGTTTACATCTCTGCAAAAACAACAACATAAAAGGTGAAGATACATAAAATAGTGTAACTATTACCATTCACTTTAAGTCAAAATGGAATAGTTCAGTTTAATTGACAGTGTTTTGTTAATGAATTGCTGCATATCCCATTTTATGTAACATGTTACGGCCACTCCCACACTGTTACAGTAGCAGTTGAAGAATTACTAATACCTCAGTTTAGCGTCTGGGACCCACTGCAGAGGCATGTGACGTTCATTTTAGTTGGCAAGTTACCCCTAATCATTTTGTCTTTTGCACTCACAACTTGGTGACATATTAATGTTTGAAATTTGTATTTGAAGGTTGCCAGTTCAAATCCTAGGTGGGCCCTTGGGCAAGGCCCTTTAAGTTATACATGCCTATAGCTTGTAAATCGCTTTGGATAAAAGCGTCAGCCAAATGTAATGTAATGACGTGTGTGTGTGTGTGTGTGTGTGTGTGTGTGTGTGTGTGTTGCGTTGCCATTTACTGTTGGGAACCATAGTCTAGCCTGCCCACACAAATCTCACTAGTCACCGGTCACAGCCGATCAAGCTGAAAAATGAGCATTTCTAGTCACCGGCTGTTTGATCGGTGCATCTCTGAAAATAGAATATACTTTCACGTTGGCACAAACGACTTGAAAATTTGTAAATATGTGAGGAAACTCGAGTATGCAGCACGAAGGCAGGGACATTGAATATGTATCAATATCAAAAACATTTTATTTTCCCTGAAAGTGACAAACTTAAAAGGACACAAGGCACACTCATACTTCTCCTTTTCTCATTTATGTGCAAATACACTGATGTTTCAACATTTCCTCTCTAAATGATCAAAACAACAGAAAAGAAGCTGCAGCTAGTTAGGTGTGATGGGAAGGTTTCCATCTGGCTCTCATAAAGGGCACCAGCTGAGAGCAATCGCCTGCTTCACCAACATGCGATGTACTGTTGTGATAAAAGAGGTTGTTGAATACAAACTCCTCTGGCTCTGGTGCCAGGTTTTCTTTTAACTCCTCCTGAACCATCTCTTTCCCACACATGGATTTGGCATAGATGTGCTAAAACAGATGAAAATAGTGGTAATTAACGTTAAGCATGTGTGAAAGCAGAAATTCTATTCATGTAATAGGTTTTTTTTCACTGTTCATAATCACCGTGATAATATATCTTTACTGTGTGAGATTTATGATTCGGCTGATGGCAGTTCGACTATCCACCTTAACAGCTAACGTCTGCTGTGCACCATCTTTCTGTGACAGTCTGTTTGAACTGTTCACATCACTTTCTCCATGGTGTAGCTTTTATTCCAGCGTGTCCTTGTTCTCTCTTACTGCTCAGTGGAGAAGGGATTACAGCAACATCAATCAGACCACGTCTCTACTGAACTCATCTATCGACTCTTTCCATGAGCAATATTTCTGTATACATCCCATGTGAAAAGATTAAAAAAAAATTGGTAATGCACAGTGAAATACTTTCAAAAGTGCGTAATCCCTGGAACTGTTTTTTTGTTTTTTTTTTTCTCATTCATTGTTTATTCAGAGAAGCAAGTCATACAAAACTTGCCTTTTGGGTACAATTCAATGTCCATACCTCAAATGTAAACAAAAGACTGATCGGTGCCAATCCGAGTTTTTTAGTAGAATAAAAAATACATATAACTACTTGGCCGTAGGAGAGGGCTTGCTCCACTTTTTCTTCAACAAAATAAAACACACTGAGGTGTATATGCTGTTGTGGGCCAGGTTTAAAAAGGCTAGCTTACAAGAGCTCAAAGCTGCATAAAAATGACTCCATGAGAACACTGTTTAAAAAACCTCAATGGACTAGTGCAAGTGACTTGTTTTGTAATGCAGGAGTTAACACTTTTCAGGCACTTATGAGAAGCTCAATGTACAAATGTATCTGTCGATTAAACAATTTTCAGAATTCTATTATTATGCTGTTGACAAATCCCAGTCATAGTTTGGAGCGATACCAGCCGTCCTTGTGGGGACACTGGTGCAGTTATCTTTAATAATATTGGTGGTGATTTAACTGTGTTTTTAACCTGTGTTTTTTATTTGTTGCTGAGTTTGGAAATAAAGATGATGATGATGATGATCAAAATGTCATCTTCTCGAGAATATAAATGTCCTGTACAATATCAATCCATACTTCAATTGGCGCTTCAGGCTTTCACTATTTTCAAGTGACAGTCTTTTTGCTTAATGCGAAAAACATTAGCAACAGTTTTTTTTAATCTTTCAGAGTCCAGTTATCACATGAAGTCAATTATCTTTAATCACATCAGAGTATTTTATGTGCCATTTACAGAGGAGGTTGAACAAAACCTTAAGACAATTAGACAGATTATCATGATTTTGTGTTGGCGCATTAGCAGTCCTTCATTTATGTTTAAAACACATGCTATTGTGTACTTCACAGGTGTGAGAGGGCAGGACTATGAGGCTATTTCCCATAATGGTGCTGGCCCAGCACCATCACAGGGCCACTGTGCCCACAACAGGCTGGATCCTGGCTTTGGCTCTGTTTCTTACTTTACAGGTAAAATTCATTGAAATGAAAAAGATGTGTCAATTTTGTGCTGAAGAGAGCTGCCCTGGGCTTTGTTAATATTCATTATAGTCCTTTTACAATCTGCTATTTTTGGAAGCAGTGTTAATCACTCGGGTCTGGGCACAAATTCACCTGTTTTATCCCAGTCAGGTACAAAGCAGGTTCTGTGTGTGTTTTTTTCTTTCTTTCCTTTCCTTTTTCTTCTCTTTTCTTTTCCTTTTCTTTCAAAGGGTTGAAATCATGTCTGAAATAATGCATTGATAACCGCCCTTTTTAACTGAAACATTTCATGAAATTTTCCAAGTTTTGGCTTAGACTAAGGGGCAACAACCACAGGTAAAAATGAAGTGAGATTGGAACTCACTTATATATAGTCTATAACAGTGTTTTCCAACCAATGTGCTGTGGCACAGTAGTGTGCCATGAGTCATCAGGTGTGCTGTGGAAAATTATCAATTTTCATCTGGTTGGTTCTGTAAGTGTCATATAGATCCATACAACTGCACACACCAATTAATGCAGTTTGTTACAACAGTCTTCTGCTTCCATTTGCAAAATAAAAGTGAACTGGCCTCGATGTGGTGTGTTCTGTTGATAAAGCCCCCTCAGTAGTGTTATGACCTGGCTCAAAAGTAAAACAAAGAATGAGAACACACCATGAATGACATCTTACAGAAATACGCTTTATTAAATCAAATTAAGCCAAATTAAACCAAATTAGAAGATAAAGTAAAGTATAATAGAGTGTAAATGAGTCATCAGTAAAATCAGTTGTGTAAATGCGCATGAGTGAACATGTGCTGAGGTGAGTGTTGAAAGCTGCAAAACAGAAAAAAACCTTGAAGCAACATAACCAAACCAAAGTCTGAAAAATCAAGGATCTGTGAGGGCAGCGAGCAGAGGGGTCCAAGCAGAGCAGATACTTCAATAGTACTGCTGGCAGGCTCTTTAAAGACAGGAACTCCTGGGCGCCACAGCTGTACCTGATTCCCCATCAGGTGTCTGGAAACAATGGGTAATCCCACCACAGCACCACCAACAGGACCCCAGGGGTCGTAACAGTAGTGATACATGGATTAGTGAGTTACCCACAAACCTTGGGTATCAGGTTGGAGCAGGAGGGATATGCATCCCATAATACACAACAATATACAACAGAGTTCAATCCCGGGGCTCAGTCTGGGGGATCACTAGTGCACCCCTCTGAGCCTTCTTGTTCCAATTCAATAAATATATTTTTGGTTGGTGGTGTGCCTTGTGATTTTTCTGATGTCAAATATGTGCCATGGCACAAAAAAGGTTGGAAAACACTGGTCTATAAGATGAAGAAGAGGAAGTGACTGCAGCTAGATGCTGGTATCAGACTGATATTGAACTTCTGCCCAGACACACTCAGAACATTTACAACATTAGATCATCATCTGAGCTCATTTACTAATAAGTGTTTTAATAACTGTTTTGGTCGTCCTTTAATGAACAGGCTTTGATTGATAGTTTTATTAACAGTTCTAGAGAAGAGGATTAGGGCCACTGGACAAAAATAAAATTAAGGTCCAATATATTTTTTATTATTATTGTTACAAGAATAGAATTCAGAATTTTGAGATTAAAGTCAGACTTTTTTCTCATATGAATAATAATAATAAAAAATTATATATTGGACCTTAATTTTTCCTTTTTTTCCCCAGTTGTCCTAAACCTCTTCAGTAACTTTCAGAGATACTTTTTGTTGAATAAAAAAGCATTTACAGCATTTTTGATTGATGTGCATTGTCACTTTACAAACAAACAAACAAATGGAAATGTTCCATTTTCCATTCCCAAAAAACAAGATCCACGTAAATTCAAGGCTTCAAACTGACCAATGTCCAGAATAGAGTGGGTAAGACTGCTGCTAGGGATATTTTAATCAAAATAACAAAAGATACACAGTAGGTGACCCTAGTAAGTCGTGTAGGAGTTGGATTTACTATAATTGTTAATGAAAATATCTGTAATGAAACATCATGTTTACAATTACCACATTATGCACATATACTGAAAAGATAAAACAATAACATTTGAGTCTAGTTCGTTCATCATAACTTTATTCTAAAATCCTAGATTTTATTGTGAGCATTCCTTAGTATTGTGAGCAGTATATAATGTATTAGCGTCTTCCTCTTATTTTGTGTCCCGCAGGGTTCTTTCCATACTTGTCACTCCATCACAGTGTAAATATAAAACACATGTGAAACCCCCCCGAGTACAAACCAACACAGAGCGATTCTTCACTTCATGTTGTCTCTCTTCAGGGTACCACTCACACTGCTCCATCTGGAGACAACAAGCTGGTTCGTACCACCAGAGTGAGGAGACAAACCCCAGAGGGAGAGCAGCCCTTCTCCTCTTCCTCATCCAACCAGACCCTGGGGGAGCAGCCAGTGGTCTTTAACCACGTCTACAACATCAATGTTCCCCTAGAGTCTCTGTGTTCTGTGGACCTGGATGCTTCTACACCACCAGCTCCAGGTGATGGTAAGACTTAGATATATATATTAGTTTTGTTTTTTTTCAAGAATAAGGTTACTGTTACAAACTGACAAGGGAAAATCAAATCAAGGAAAAACTCAATATCCACAGGGTGGTAAGTAAAAATAAAATTAACTCACAATGACAGGACAAGAGAAAGAGGAAAAATAAATAAATTGCAAATAGTGCTAAATTAATGAATAAGATAGATGATGCAATAAACGAAGATACTGACAAAGGGGAGCAGCACTGCTCAGTTCATGCCAAGACGAGCTCAAATACAAGGAAATGAGACAACCTGGTGTTCTGGTAGTTTTTCCATATAATTTAAAAATGGTTGCTGTATTTCGTAAAATGTCTTACTTCTTTTTTGCATCCAATAAGTTAGTTTCTGTTGGGACACAGTTATTGACTTCACAAAGCCACATTTTAATTGGAAGGATGGCATCTGATTTCCACTTTATTGCAAAAGTTATCACTTAATTACTGATGCCATTATGGTTAAAATAGTTATTGTGTTTTATTGTTCATTGTGTATCGTGTATGTGTTTTATGTTGTTTGGACTCTGTATGACTGCTACATTGGTCAGGTGTCCCGTGCAAAAGAGATTCCTAATCTCAGTAGGACTTCCTGGTTAAATAAAGGTAAAATTAAAAAAAATAAATAAATGAATACATTTCTTAGCAATTACCAAAAGGATTTCCGTAAGTTTCTTAGCATAGTTTGCCTCAAGATTGGAATAAGTGAAGTTCCCTAATAAACAAATTTTAGAGTTCATTGGAAATATAACCCTGTGGATGTTAGAGTTTCACAGACCCCCTGCCAAAACCTTTGCAGTTTAGAACACTGTCAGGTTCCTCCATGATGAATGTAACTGTTTCATCTGCTGTTTTGAAGGTGTGATTTCTAAATTTCTATATTTAAAGTTTTTTTCATATACAGTGTATTTTTTGTTACTTTAAAGGTCCTCGTGCTGAGCTGGGATCCAGACCTTCTGTGGAGGGTCCGATGGATCCATCAGGACCAACAGAATACACTGAACAGACACTGGACACTGAAAGTCAGGTAGCGTTTTCAGTAACATTTATAAATAATAGTAGTAGTTACTGATTTTTCGTCTTTTCATAAAAATAATTTCATTTGTTGCAGAATATGAACAACAATCCTTTTTGTGTTTTTTTTTATGTGATTGAAATGTTTACTTATGAAACACAAAATGGAAAATCAAGCCTTTTTTTTCTTTAGTGTTTTTTAATTCCAGATTTTGTACATTAAAATGAAAATCAATCAAATGTTTTTTTTTTTTTATTATTATTATTTATTTTTTTAATGACAATTTCTAAAAGAAAAATCAAATGACCAAACCATCTTGAACCAAACCTCTTTGAATGTATTATAATGATAAAAACTAAACAGCCTTACTTCTCTGACAAACAGAGTTACAGATATGATACATGACAAGCAGATTGTCAGGAATACATTTCACTCTATGCTCCAGTGATGAACATTCCTCTCTCTTCAGGTAACATTCACACATCGCATCAACATCCCTAAAGCAGCGTGTGGTTGTCCAGCAACAATCACAATCCAGCAGCTTGCCACCAGGGTGGAGATGCTTGAGAGGGAGGTTTCTCTGCTCAGAGCTCAGTGTGGATCTGGTTGCTGTGGGGAGAGCCCAGCCATGGGTGAGGACTGTATATCTGTAAACAACAGTAATGGTATTGTGGATGGCTGCTTTGGATACACACCACTATTAGCTGTTTTAGTAGGAGCAAAAAATGTTCCACAGATACGGCAGAAACAACTGCTTGTATCTTATTACTGCACCAGGGAAACATAGCTCTGAATTTTTGATGTAAGAAGATTATTTATCTGCCACATAATTTGAGTGGAAATCTATGAAACAGCCTTTGTTATTGGTAGAAGGAACAGGAAAAGCAACAGCATTAAAAGACATATTTTAAGAGGGTGATGTGAAATATTTTTCAATATATATAAAAGGCAGAATAGTAGAAACAACTGTGTTTGTCGCATTAGGACACAGGAGAACTAGCGACTGGGTAACTTAGTGGTTTATGCCACTGACTTTGATGTGAAAGGTTGCTGGTACGAATCCCAGGTGGGTCTTTGGGCAACTTCCTTTACGCTATACATGTCCATTATACCTTATAAGTCTCTTTGGATAAAAGCGTCAGCCTTATGTAATAAAGAAATCTAACCATAGATTTTTTTTTTTAATCTAGGAAGTTGATTTTTCTTTCAGCCACATATTTTGGTAAAAAGCTGTCAAGTGGCCTTTGTTATTGGTGGAAGGAACATGAAAAGTAACATCGATAAAAGACGTATTTAAAGAGGATGAAATGGTGAAAGGTTAAAGGAAACAAAAACTATACAGTAGAAGCAACTTTATATAACGCATTAGTGCACAGGAGAAATGTAGCCACAGATTTTTGATGTAAAAATCTGATTTTTTTTTCCCCCTGCCATATAATTTTGGTCTAAAAGCTATGAGGCAGTCTTTATCTGTATAAATTTTGCTCACTATTCAGGAGATGCTGACATTATAATATGAGAAGGCTGGAATGGATAAAGTTATAGGGTATATTATGGTTAAAGGATTTACTTCACTGACACCATCAAACCATTCACATATCGTCTGAATATGTACCATCTCTACGGTGTGAATATGATTATCTCCAGCCGTCATGATCTGAATCAGAATGAGGTTGAAATGCCTGACTGAGGAGGATGCAGCGCACAAAATGAGTCAAGGGGACAGTATTTCCTTCACATCTTGAATACTGTCTGTACCACTTATGCACAGACAAAATAGTATGAAGTCGGCTGGACATCACAAATGCTTTATATGTAATTTCTTTAGACGAGGTGTTTATCTTCAAAGATTTTCTGGTGATGGTGATAGAAGTACAGGAGTTGGAGTTTTATTTTGTCACATTATTTAAAGTGTGTTCTGAAACTTTTTCCAGGCCGCTTGGACTTCGTCCCAGGCTGCAGTGGCCATGGCAGCTTCAGCTTTGATCTCTGCGGTTGCATCTGTGAGGATGGCTGGACTGGCAAAAACTGCTCTGAGCCTCGCTGTCCAGATGACTGCTCCGGCCAGGGAGTGTGTGTTGAAGGGGAGTGTGTGTGCGACCGTGACTTTGGAGGGGACAACTGTTCAGAGCCCAGGTGCCCTTTGGACTGCTCAGGCCGTGGGTTGTGTATCGATGGCGAGTGTGTATGCGAAGAGTCCTTCACTGGTGAAGACTGCATGGTTGGGAGGTGTCTCAATGACTGCTCCGACCAGGGGCTGTGTATCAATGGCACATGCCAGTGTCGACCCGGGTATGTGGGGGAGGACTGCTCACTGGTTTACTGTGCCAACAACTGCAGCAAGAAGGGAGTCTGCAAAGAGGGATTCTGCGTCTGCCAGGACGGCTTTGCAGGGGATGACTGCAACTCTGGTAGGCGCCTGCTTTTACATCCGTCTTTTCACATCAGTTTAATACTCTCCTGACAAATACAATAACTAAGATATGTGGCTCAAGTCCCAATGAAAATGCCACTGAAATGATATTTTATTTTGCATATGTGCCCGTTTCCTTTGAAAACAAAATAAGGGGATGTCTAAATAGTCCTTTTTGTTCATGAAAGTTCCTAACTGAGCCTCAGTGTCAACCATAAGAATGCAAAGGAGCTTCATTTAGTGAGCTGTTTAGCATAGGAAAGATTGGACACACCTTTGGGGAATGCTGTCCCACAATTCACTGTGGCAGCAATACTGGCTGCCCTGACTGTTCATGAAAAAAACAACTGACATGATAGACAGGATGGGCATGTTCTATCTGAAGCCACAGTCTTGCTAATAAAAGTTGATTTGTGTTGAAGTTTAAACAAAGAGGTGAATATGGAGAGTTGGTGTAAAGTGTGGAGCTAATTTTATAGCAGAACCGGTGTTTACTTTGCATTAGTGATGCCTCGTTTGTTTTATTAAGCACACACAGATGCCTTAATAAAACTGTAAACAGCGAAGTGTAAATTGGATCATCAGCAGAACGATAAAGGCAGATGAATATATTTATGATTCTATGTTAATCTCATTATAAATTTAGACAGATGACGTTTTTAATTTGAGGTGTAAACTTAATGGCAAAAGACCATCTGATGTTTTGACAGTGTTTACATTCATCCACTGATAATAGATTTATTGATATGTTTTGTAGCTTTAAGCTTATTTCACGTAGGTGGATCCTAATTTCATCCACTAAAACTACATTAAGATTTATATTGACAGTGACATTGGTTTTCTGGGTTGAGAATACTGTCATTACACGACGGCCAAACAGTACAACGCCTGTTTAACATCAGTACAGTTGGATTTTCTCAACGTTGTGGTGTCTGTTCTTTATTCCTTATTAACTGTCCTTTTAGTATTTTCTTCAACTATGATGTGTTCCATCCATGTCAGGAAAACCGGTAAGGAATAGTAGAAAGGAGGTCATCTCTTGGTCGTATTGGACACACCATAAATAGGACATGCTCTTCCTAAATAGCCCAATGTGCTCTAATTGGTCAACTTCCCATTAGGAACAATGACCCAGAGTGACCCTTTGATGATAGGTTGTAGACATGAACATTTGATAGAGTGTTTTATCGGACACAAATTTAGAGGATTTTCATCACAGTTGCTTTATCCCCCTTTTCCACTGCATGCTTTCAGCTCAGATTGACTTGACTTGACTTTTCCACTGCAATTGGTATCACCTTGGTGCAAATCATATGGGTGTGATCAAGTCAAAAGTCAAAATCGTCATGGCATTATTTTTAGACGACACAAGTCTCACTCAGTATAGTACACAGTAACGACGAAGTGATGCTGTACTTGTTGCTCAGTCTGTGGCTTTTGACACAGAAAAGGTGAAATAAGACAGCCAGAAATGGATGCAAGCAGCAAGATGAAACATGCTTGAAAAGCAAAGGAGAATTATGAAATCCATACGGCAACATGAAGCTGAACACCAGCAGATAAGAGACAACATCTGATGGTAAGCTAATGCTTTATATACAATAGATGTCACATTGAGTCTATTTGGACTGAGCCACAAGTAAAATGATAGAGAAAATTGGTTTTTGATCAATATAGGCTATCTGACGATCTTGTCTCCTATCATTCTTCTTTACATTTAGTGTTTACATTGGACACTCACGCCTTGCTACATATGTCACGACATTCCCTCTGACCAATCAGACCAATCAGACTCACTTCCTTGGAGCCTGAGGGTTCTGTGCAGGCTCTTAGTTGTTCCTAACATTGTGCTCTTTTGGACTCAGATCTCTGATGTTGTTCTTGGAATCTGCTGGAGCCATTCTCCCAGCTGGGGGGGGGTCACTGCCCCTAGTGCCCCGATCACTACTGGTACCACTGTTGCTTTCACACTCCACATTTTCTCTAACTCTTCTTTCAGCTCTTGGTATTTCTCCAGCTTCTCATGTTCCTTCTTTCTGATGTTGCTATCACTGGGGATTGCTACATCTATCACCACCACTGTCTTCTGATGTTTATCCACCAGCACTATGTCAGGCTGATTGGCCATCACCATCTTGTTGGTCTGGTTTTGTAAGCTCCAGTCCATACTCTGTACAGATGTTCCTGTACACTATGTTCTCTACCTGGTAATGCCGCTCCATGTAAGCCTTACCTGCACCATCTTACACCTGATGTGCTGGACTGTCTCAGGGGCTTCTCTACACAGTCTACACCTTGTCTGATGTGGTAGACCCCGGCCTCTATTGCTCTGGTGTTCAGGGCCTGTTCTTGTTCATAAGTAGTGCCTCTGTGATGTCCTTCAGTCCAGCCTTTTCCAGCCACTGGTATGTTTTCTTGATATCAGCCCCTTCCTCTATTTGCTTGTACATGCCATGCAAGGGCTTGTCCTTCCATGATACTCCCTCTGGTTCATCGCATTTAGTGGACTTTTTTTGCCTAAGGCATTCACATAGCAGTTGGTCATTGGGGGCCATCTTCTTGATATATTCCTGGAGGTTCGTCATTTCCTCCTGGACAGTTCTGACACTTAATAGTCCCCCACCCCCCTCCATTCACTTTGTGTGGAGCTTCTTTGTCCTGAGATATACTATATATATATATATATAATATTTATAAAACATGATATAGCATATCAAATTGACATTCATCTGACCTTAGAGGAAAAACATTCAGTAGTAAAATAGTCCTTCCTTGTTTGCTGCCGGTGTGACCAAAATCAACTCAATCATAGCAAAAATGTATTAGCTAGACACATTTTCTCCAACTGCCAAATGTGATTTCCTGGAATGTGAACACATTTCTGTTTCATGAATTTTTGGCACCATCACTAAGGTTTATGTGGGTGCACAGATTGAATACATGCTTCACTGTAGTCTAGTGAGCATTCTCAGAAAAAAAAAAAAAACCTCTGTGTTTTCTTTATCTGGTTTTCTTAACGTGTGGGAGTAGATAAAAACACGACTGAATTGTGGCAGTTGATAAATAACACCAACAAACACTAAGATATTTTCCCCTTAAGGGTATGTTTTCTGGAAAAATCCTACTTTTTAGAGATTGTGTTGGGTTTTCTTTGTTGAGACACTCAAGATTTAAACACTCCATAAAACAGCATGACTATGACTTAAAATTATTTGTAATTTTAATTACAAAATTATGCTAGTCATTATATTTGGCAGTTTGTCCTGATGAAAGAATCAGAAAAAAAAAAAAATTTATAGCAGAATAATGGTAATCCTTCTTCCTCTTTCTCTCCTTCTTCTTTGTCTTTATATTATTATCATGAATTAAATAATGACTTTCTTGTTTAATATGCATAAATACCAGAAAATGGTTTCAGTCCCATTGTTTATAGTCTACAGGCAGCCTCGAATACCAGAACCCCTCTGTGTTTCTAATGCAGTTGGTGGGTCATGTGACTTGCTGGACAGCAGAAGGTGTAACAGCGTTCATTTGTCAAATGTCGCATTCATCTGGGGAGAAAACTGTCAGATTAGCAGCAGCTGAGACAGTCTCTGTGCCATGGTACCGTTTGTTCAAAGCCAAAATATCAGATGCTCCTCTGCCATTTGGGGCAGCTGTCAGCAATGAGAAAGAGGAGGACAGAAAGAAGAGTGATTGATACAAAGTCAGGGACAGCAAGCCATATTACAAAGCCTGATTCCTTCTCGCTGTCCACACATATTTAGTGAGGGAGCCTGAATTGCTTCTTTCTATGCAATTAGAGAGTAAAATAGCCAATGCTTGTAGAGGATAGTTTGTTGAATTTAAAATGAAGCAGTTCAATTACCAGAGACCTGTAGGGTGACAGGCCTAAGTGTTTCATGTTATCAAAAGCTGAAGAAAGCTGGATGTATTTTTGCTTCAATTATAGTAACCTATATTCTTTCACTAAGAAAAATAATGGAGGTTGTTGAATTTAAATTGGATGTTTTAGAGCAGGGGTATGATACAGTGTTTCTTAAAAAAAAAAAAAATTCAATACATTCACCCACAAAGCAGAGATCCCGTTCTGCTGAAGAGTGGCATTTAATCTTGACAGCAAAGGTATCCCATGAACATTTTGATGAGCCATGATGCCACAGTGGAAAAGTAATGGTGACATTTTCACATTGTTGACATCCTCTAAGTGCAATGCTTGTGACAACTGACATTTACATTTCGCACATAACGGTGGCTTTCACTATGATGGTACATTTTTGTGTAACTTTTGTGTATATCAAAACCACAAACATATTCACTTTTGGTGCTTATTGTATGTGAGGATTTTAACAAAAGATGATTTTGAATGAACCACCTTTTTTTTCTATTTTACAATAGTCGCGCAGCAGCATTAGGCATGATGTGACAGCGCTTTGGCAGACGTGTCAGTGCACCCCATCACATAATTGAGCATTCATTTTGAATACAAAACACCTGAACACAAGCTGACAACCATGCAGACAAAGAACACACAGTTTATGTGGTCTGCCTCAGCAGCTTTAGGACCAATGCTGTTACTGTGGTTTTATGTTGTAGATTGTGACAAAAGTCCTTCAATATTCAAAGCCATTGTGTGGCGTTGAATAGAAATCGATTCTCTTTCTTTGCTCATGTCAAAGTATATGTGACAATATATATTTTGGAACCACATTTCTGCTGTGGATGGTGTAATGGTAGAGACATGAATCTGCTGGATGTGGCTTGTATGGATAAAAATAACCTGTATCTCAACCTTGAGCCTTTTATTATGCATATTATGAATTCATGTTTATCATTATTATTAATAATGTTATTATTTATTCTAATTATTATTCCATTCATCTAACCATGTCTGTGTGGGTTATCTGTGGGTACTCCAGCTTCCTCCCACCATCCAAAGACATGCACTGATGGGTTAATCGGTTCATCTAAATTGCCCATATGTGTGAATGTGAGAGTGATTGTTTGTCTATATATATGTCAGCCCTGCGGTACACTGGGGACATTTTTAGGGTGTACCCCGCCTTCACCTTTAAGTAGCTGGGATAGGACCTTAGTAAGAATAAATTGGGTCAGAGGATGAATGAATGAATTATCCCATTCACTCTGATATAATAGTTGTTGCAGCTCTAACAAAGGACTTTTACAGGCCAAAAATATTATTGTTCAATACTATGTTAGAGAAAGAAAAAACTGATAACCCATTAATTAGACAGTATCAAAAGTTAGAAACTGCTGGGAATCATTCATTCTTAAAACCTTTATAATTGATTGATTTATAAAAAAAAATGTTTATATAAAATTGGTTGTAAACCAATTTATATTTGACTAATTAATGTTTTTTGACCTGTTATTGTCATTCAGAGTCACTAATTCAAGTGGAGAAGCTTAATATTCACCAACTACTGGAGACTAGTTACACTGGTCATAGTCAGTGACTGCTGGGATTTCCTCAAGTGATGGTCGGATTTCAAGAACAGTCTAATCAATGTTGACCCATTCATTTCTCAGCACATCTAATATACACTGGTTTTCAGTAACACAGAGAAAATATGGCATTTTGTTAATTATTCAGTTAACGTGTCTATTAAGAGAAATAGCATAAAACAAAACACCTTGAAATGAAGTTAGCTCTCTGATGAGATGCTGACCTCAGTTGTCGGCTGGAGTTTCACCTTCAAGGTTTTAGTTCAGGGGGTACTGCTGTATCTTCATGCTGATTAGATGTAATGAGACTTAAGGAGTCCAGGAGAGATTCTCAAATAACCTTGACAAAGTTCCCCTTAAAAAAAGGAGGAAGGATAGATATCTCAGCACACACAGTTTAAATTGTACCAGCCTACTGCGTAGTGTTTCATTTATCAAAATAATCTGCATTTTAATGCCTTTATGCCAGTGACAGCCTTGGTATTATGTTTTCATCTTCTTTTATCATAGCTAATTCTCTCATTGCTGCACATAATTTCTTCAAATTTGGTGCAAACTTTTCCTTGGGCTCTAGAATGAAAACACTTGCATTTGTTGCTCTGAGCTCAAGGTGACTGACAGCCTGAAACATGATTTGAGCCATAAATCACAGATTAATTTGCTAATTATCATAACATGTCAAACAAATGTTTTAAAGGAATGATATTTTATGGAATTATACATTTTAAAACATTTCTCTGTGGTCTAAATAAACTAAATACTACACTTGGGTCTGAATTGTTCATTAATTCAGCTCCACAGGTCCATCTTCACACCTATTTCTGAGTAATGACACCAGAAAGGTCATTTAGAGCATTGGCCCTTGAAATGCAAATGAGCCACTTCATGCCCCACCCCCTCCAGGTTGTTGACCGTGCCTGTCTGTCCCATTAAACCACTTGGGTTTCTTAATACAATCAACAGCTGAACATTTTAGGTAATCACCTCTAAGTTTGGACATATTTTCAGTTTTTACTGCAACTGTTGCTGCTGATAAACAACTGTTGCATACTCAGAGAAATGTTTATCATAGGTCTTGACTTGTTATTGAACTAGTTAATGATGTAACAAATTAAGAAGGAATTGAAATGGGTTGCAGAAATCCACTCGATTTTTGGTGGAATGAATGTAAAGATAGCGTTACAGCACCTGGAGGGTTCAAATTCAAATTTTGTGAACTATTAAAATCCAAATACACAAATAAATGAACCAAAGACTAACTAGAATGGCACTCAGAGCACAGACCTCCGCCAAGTGCAACATCCCCCACCACCATTAATATTACTCCCTCATTTATTTGGACAGTATTTTAAGATTCTTAAGTCCGTGGACTATATGAGAAAACATGAGTCGCCATCTGCTCGACATTTGTTATTATTACCACAGCAATGCCAGAATCCTTAAAAAAAAAATCCTGGATCCAGACAGTGATCCGGATCAGCTCCAAAATTTAATCATCTGTTCCTTGTCTCAGAGCAAACATTTTCTGAAAATTTCATTAGGTTTGGTCAATAATTA
>JAPSES010000030.1:2920586-2934434 GCA_029822895.1 Maxillicosta whitleyi | reverse complement strand
ACCAAATTTGATGGAAATCGGGTCAGTAGTTTTTGCGTAATCCTGCTAACAAAGAAACAAACAAACAAACCAACAGACATGGGTGAAAACATAACCTCCTTGGCGGAGGTAGTAAAGTGGATTCAGCAAAATATGATCCCTTTAAAGAATAACATGTTGCCATGATGACACTTTTCTGGCCATTATTCAATGCCAAACAATGAAAAGATCATGTTTTTCACTGGAAAACGCCCATATTAATCTATTGAATTCCTTTCTTTTGTAAATCTTCAGCACATATATTATATGAGTCTGGATCCAAACAGATGTAAAGTGAACTCAGACTGGTTGGTGGAAGCATAAAGAGCAAGGTAGTAACTCTGATTTATAAAGTCACTCAAAACTGCTGCTGGGTGAAGGATTCTTCTCAGCCTGTCACTGTAGAATGATGATTGAATGTCGGATCACACTTCTCCTTTGACAATTTCATGAAAGTAAACAAAGCATTTGCATTTTGTTACGAACCGTGACATTCTCCGTCTTCGCTGAAGCTTGAGATTAGATTAAATTAAACTTCAGCAGTAACGTTGTGTTCTCACTTTTCAGTGCAACATTTTCTTTCGCGCGCACTTCAAAACCCGCCCTTCATGTTCTCTGGGAGTTAACGTTGACGCAGCCTGTCTGTTCACCTTCGTCCATGACCTCATTCAGTCACTCTCCTCCCATCCCGTGGATTACTAGTCCTTCTTTTGATTTGTTATTTTCCACATTCATGATAAAGCTGAGTCTTAATTGATGATGGAAGTGTGGCTACGGGGAAGTTATTGTCCCCAGTGAAGATTCAGTGTTTTAGTTTGAGCAGTCTACTGTACGTGCCCATCTGTCGAGTGTGCGTGGAAGAAACTGAAAAGCTACTAAAAGTGTCCAAGGGTTCCCTGAGGAGGACTCAGTGCTGCGCTGTGGAGTCCTGTATTGCAGGATATAGAGATGATTAGGGAGTAGGAGGTTGTTTATCATCACACTCCTTCACTCCTCTCTCTGTGTGTTTCCTCTTTGTTTTTTTTTCCATATCCTTTGTTTGTCTGTCTTTCCTATTTAATGTCATCCCAATTTTTCTCTTCTGTCCTGTGTCTGTCTTTGCAACTATTTCATCATCTGTTTCATCTTAAAGTATACAGTAGCTTCTGTCTGGCCTTCTCTCCTTCATGTCCTTCACTTGTCTATCCTCTTCCTCTTTATTTTGTTTAGCAGAAGGAGCCATAAACACTCTTGTTTATGCTCTTCATTCACATTCAACACCACCTCTCAGGTTTATAGCTTGACAATCTCCACTTCAGTCGGAATGAATGGCAGTGATTCTCCTTTTTCGCATTAACACTCGGTCTCTTGTTGCCATAAGCATCAGCTTCTCTTAGAGGCTGGAACTCAATACAGTCTTTTTGTGTCGGAGACATGTACAACAAGCTGTCTGGAGCCTTTCTTCCCTTTATTATATGTAGAATATAAAATTCGGTTTTTACTGAAACTATAGAATATGGACCTGGGGAAGGGGATTTTGGTTTGAACATGAGTTAGAGCATTAAAGAAAAAGTTCTATACATTGTAGCACAAAGCAGTTATTGAAAAGGGGACTGTGCAAATAAATCTTGCATATTAAGAAAAAGAAGGAAAATTAAATACGTGTCAAAATATTTTTTTTTTGTCATCCAGTGGCACCTGCAATGAACCTGAGGATACGAGGGGTGACTGATCGAACAATCGACCTAGAATGGGAGGGGTCAGTTGTGCTCACAGATTTCTTGGTGACTTACACACCAAGCAGCCCTGGTGGTGAGTACAGACACACACTACCCTTAAAAGAAAAGGAAGTTGTCTTATAAGAATCAGTTGATACAAAAGTCACTCAGAAATAGAAAAATAATCAAGGCTTCTGTTTCTGTTTGTCCTCTTATGCTTTTCTGCTTAAATATGTAACTCTCAGGTGTACAGCTAGAGATAAGGATCCCAGGAAACACCACCGCCTGGACCATCACAGGCCTGGAGGCAGGAATGGAGTACAACATCAATGTGTTCGCTGTCATCAACAGCAGTATCAGCGTCCCTGCCAGCATCACTGTTTCCACCTGTAAGTGCATTTATGTTGTCAGTAGACATTTTTTTCCCTGTATTTTTGGTTTACTTTTATGCTTTCATTAGCATTTAAGGTTGTTTTTCTGCTCTATTTGGTATTTATATTCAAGTATATAACAATATTTATATCAGACCTAGTATTTCATTGGATTATTCATTGCGTGTATTTTCATCTTATTTATTGCCCACTATAGGTAAAACTATTTACCATTTTATACAGTCACAGAAAAAAAAAATCAAAAACAACAGTAATGCAATCAAGCACTTCCTCCTGTGTGGATCATGTGACTAAAACAGACAGAAAAGAAAACATGGAATGCCTAAAAGCACTGTTTTTGTCAGTACAATGATATAGACACTGATGTAAGAAGAACTGAAGTGATTTTAGTTATTATCAAGAAAACATGGAACATGGATAGATATCAGCTCTGAAATTAAACTACTATGAGCTATTTTTGTTGTTATCATTATATTTGTCCAAACAACTGTACCATTAGTTGTACCAGGCATTAAAATGAAAAAGAAATTGAAGAAAACAAGGGTGGTCTAATGTTTTTTTTTTTTTTTTTTTTTTTCTGTGACTGTATATTACACATTACTGTTTTCTTACCTGCAAAAAAATGGATAACTCCTTAATAATAGGAGAAAAGCAATCAATAATGAGTAACTTGATTTATATGGTAAGTATGTAATACATAATATAGTCAGACAAAAGCCTTTCCATGTGGACATTTTGTATGAATATGACTTTACAAAAAATGGTCCACTGTGACAGGTGTCATCATCTGGATACGAAATTAACTACATGAGGATATGAGATTTTTGCTCATATCACTCAGCCTTACATGCACACGTTCACTCAAGCCAATGTACACCCACTCTGTCTATCACTTTTTTGCGTGTGTGTGTGTGTGTATGTGAAATTCTCCCAGCAATGTCTGTTGGTGTCAATAGAGTGAGAATACCACCTGCTCCTTTGTGTCAACTGGTTGTGATTTCACCTTTTAATAATCTGCCTGGTGTCATTCACCCGACATGCGCTTCATTACTTTGGTGATTATTATTATTTCACCTTATTTCCCGGTCAGTGTTAACGCCAGGTGTTTTATTTCACGTAGCACGTTAAACCTTATTATCAGTGGTTTCCCTGGTTACCAGATCTACAAGTATCCACCATAAGTAATGAGCTGATGGGTGATTACATTTTGAATGACATGATTAGTACAACATTTTTCTTGGCTGGTGAATTTATCCTCCATTTCACAGATAAGTGAATTTAATTTCAGTGATGATAGAGTTTTCAGTAATAAAGTCAATTTCAGACAATTAAGCCTAATGCAACTACTTTTCATGATTTGTTGGGTGTTTATACTACATTTAATTATGATGTGCAATATTTCATAACAACATAGCAGCACTTGAAAAGAAGTCATCATAGGGCTGTTTGCTTTAAACAAAAAGCTCATACTGCAGGTCTTATACTGTACATATATACTGTACATGTGTAAACAACTTGGTTATCAACATCAACCTTTTAGATGTTTCACCTTAACAAATAAAAAATGAAATTGTTGGATCGGGGAAAAAAAAGAAAATTAATAAAAACTGGGACAGTAAAAGGCTTCATTATTAGACCATGAGTATGAGATGGAGTAGTGATTTATAGGCTGTATGGGTCACTGAAGAACAATAATATGTCTTGGGCTACCTCTCTAGATCTCTCCAATCCTGATGGTTTAGTCTTCAAATCCATCACAGAGACGTCAGTAGAGGTCCAGTGGCAACCCTTCTTCTATTCCTTCGATGGATGGGAGATCAGCTTCATCCCCAAGGTAAGCTAATGCTGTGTGAGTACAATGTGTGTGTATGTGTGTTTCCTGTCAGTCCTCATATAAGTCTGCACTATAATAGATAAAAGGACAGTCTATGCATGTGCATCACAGAAACGACTAGCATTCTAACATGTGCAAACGGCCTGCAGATTCCCCTTAAGACTGCACAAACATCCAAATCAGTATTTATTGTTTTCATTTTCATGTTGCAACAGAAACAGTTTTTTTTTCCACCTTACTACTAGTATGTAAATGACTTTAAAAGGCAGAAACAAGACGCAGTAAGAAAAATAAGTGAACTGGATTTAGGCCTCTGTGGTGTTTGCTCAACTTGAAGCCCATACCAAATTAGACAAGCGGATTGTCTCGTAAGCTTATTGGCTATTAGGTGGATGAGCCATTAAACCCTCTGTGAGAAGAAACCTGCGTAAAACCATAGCGGGGCCAGGTTCAAAGTCAGAAAGCAAAAACCTCTCTCTTTCTAATTCCTGCTGTAAACTCAGGTACTCTAGGCACTCTAATCTCACAGTCCCTCTCAGTAATTGGTTTTCTCCTTTAAGGCATTCTCAGGGGAAGATATCCTTTGGTCCGGCCAGAGTGCAAGTCCTCAGATCTGATGTTAAGATGCTTTTTTATATTTATTTCAAGCCCTTTTAAAGAAAAAAAAAATGCTGGGCTCTCTAATGTTGCTTTATTGGTTTACTCTTCATTTCCTTTTTCTTTCTATCCAATCTTCCTCAGCTCCCTCCACCCTTTGCCTCTAACCTCTCCTTTTACTTTACACTCTTCACCCTTCTCCTCATATATCCTTTCCTCTCTCTTTCTCTCCTTCCCTCTTTCCCTCTCTTGCCTTAGCCACAAGGGAAATCATATTATGAGTTGCCTGTCCCGCCCCATGTGGATTTAATCCAGCAATGGGGATTGTGAATTTTGACAATCTCGTAATGGAAGTAGGCATGAAAGCTTTGGCCTATGCGAACAAACAAAGGGCTTGCTACCCTGCACAGAGGAAGCAGAGGGAGTGTGAGAGGCAGGGCGAGCTTCAATAACTGCTATTAAACTATTAAAAAACAGCCAAACCGTAAAAATACCATGCTACAAGCAAAGTGCACACATTTTCAACAATACTACTGTTACTGATATGATCAGGCATTTATAACAGCAATTTCAGATCCCTAAAATATTCTCTGGAATAATAATAATAATGATAACTGAGGCATATAATACATTCCTGGAGGCTCTTTTAAAAACAGGTATTTTGTTAATTGTTGTACAAGTGGCTGCGCTTTCTAACACACAAGTGCGCAGTCATGCACACAAGGCCATGCATAAATATTTCCCTGAAGTGCAACACTTCAGCATTATGATTCATGCTGAATAGTCAAACAAACGGTCAGAGCTCAGAGGTCGGGGCATATGACGATGCAGTACAAATTGGTAATGTCTTCTTGAGCCTGAAACGATGTTAAATGTTGCCTGTGGCTGTCAGACTAGTCAAATTGCTCCGTGTGAATCACTGCATGAGATAAAGACAGAGAAAAGAAGATTCTATGATTATACTGGAAATGTATAATCACATGTTCATTTAAGTCTTAAGCTGTACTTTTTATAAAAATGCTTAACCATTTCCATTATTTACATTTTACCCCCTGTAGTAAAATAATAATAATTTAAAAAAAAACACTAGGCACTATGTTTTTGCCATTTCTTTATTTATTTCTAATGAAAAGTAGAATAGAATAGAATAGATTTGCTGTCACTCTACAATGGCTATTCAATGAAATGGGGTAGAGTTTACCCTCTTCAGTGCCACAAAATAAAAGGATGAATTGCAATAAGGCATCTAATAAAATCAAAACATCCAATAAGATCAAACATTCACTAAAATCAAGCATCCAATAAAAACAGTATATTAAAAAAACTTTTAATATTTTTTTAATACACCCCAGATCCACATGTTCTTGCTATTTCGATGCTCTTCATGGTTAGTATGCTTTCATATTTTAGTCAAAATGGGACACAACATTGTAGATGTTTTCACCATAAACTGTGAAAATTCAGTCAGTTGCTACTTTAACAATGTCATAATGGCCATAGATGTATTCCTCAGTCTCTTTATGGAGGTATGTGTTATTTAAATATACACAAATGATGAAAACAGCATTAAAAAAACAACAAAAAATGCTAGAAAATATGAATGAAGACCGACCAAGTCTAAAGAAGAAATCTGGGACTGTTTGATGTGTTATGTTATGTTATGTTATGTTATGTTATGTTTATCCAAAAGGAGGTCACACTAAATCCTGACTTTTAAAATTTGGTTTTGCTACTGAGCACATATTCCCTATTATCTAAATTAAAATAAAAGCTAAAGGCAGTCTAAGACTATTGCACCTTTACACTCATCCTGTTCTATGAAACATTCATTAAAGTTAAATCACCTATTTATTAATGTCAGGATTAGGATATTTGCATATTATAAATAGATTTTGGTTCAAAAACTTAGCAGAGAAACTCTCATATTTACACAGAAACACTAGGAAGATGTGGAAATGAACAGTATATTAAAGAAATATTGAGAACACTCTGTACAGCAAGGGGGTATATACATTTTTTATGTATGAAGCAAGATTTATTTAAGAGTCGACCAAGTGCAAAACCTTACCCTTATGTATCGCTAATGATATCACAGACATTTTTGTTTATGCAGGTTATGAGACCTCATCTTCCTGTGTGCATGTGTGTGTGCGGCACAGCATTAAAAATTACATCAAACACATTTACTTTCTGCTTTTGATTCCACAAAAAATGTTCCTGTTAGTGTCAACAATCCACACAACTCACTGTCAACAGGCTTTACAGAAAAAAATAAACTACTCCTCAGTAAAGAATTAATTCTGTTGAATGTCAACAGTTTTCAGAGTGCTTTGGAGAACCCTTTGATATTCTCTCTTATTGTCTGTTTATGTAAATGCATAATGAAGGGCAGTGGGAGGAGGCGGTGCTTTATACAAAACCATTATTATGCATAATCTGTTTGGCAATGTGCAGTTAAGAGCTGATATAAGTTTGCCCCATTTTGTATGTCTCTAGTGTCTAATTTAGTAGAAAACTATAAAAAAAATATATATATTTTTTACAATGTAATAAAATTGTTATATACAAATTGCTATTCTACATCACTGAAATAGATGACTTAATATTAGTTCCCATCATATTAGCACATTAGTAATTGATTCGCGTTATTTCAACTGAAAAATTACATTACACTGTTTGTAAACGTAACAGTCACCTTTTATTAATTTGATCAAGTACATAAAAAATTGCATCCTACTATATCCAAAATGCTTTTGTTTAATGTATTTCAACAAGTCCGTCCTCAGTTACGCTCCCTCGATGTGCGACCTTGCAGACGGAGCAAATGATGACTAATTATGAGGAAGAAGATGCAGGAGACGGGCGTGTGATAAATTGTTACAATTCATTCCGGATTCATTTTATGCAATTTAACACTGCCTTCATTTAACTGTATTATTATTGAGATTGAACACCAGTTGTTATTGGAACATTAGTGTTGTGTGTTACTGCCCACCCTGGTAATTTAGTTGGGGTGATTAAATGGATTACATCTCTAATTACCGTTTTGATTCAGGAAACTAGCAAGCTGTTATATGTTCTGTTTTAATACAAGCCTTCACAGTTCTGGCTTTTGGGGATCTTGGAGCAGCAGTAGGTATAACATCTGTCAGTGGAAGGAAGTGCAAGTGAAACGCTGGCGTTCCGAGAACAGCTGGGAATAGCAGGAGCTCCATATGGATGACTGACAGGTCTTTGGAAATGTACAAAGTGCTGCTTGTGTAGAATATGGCCTGAGAAGTAACATTGTAGCATGCATTTCCATTTTTGCCAAGTACCACAGTTTGGGAGTCTAATATGCTAAATCATCCAAAAGTTTACATAAGAAAAAGCCTCTGCCTACAGTACAGAAACTCCCACTGCATAGAAATGATCTCCCTGAGTCTTTGTTTGTATGTAGTGAGGACAGTTTCTTATCTGCCAGGTTTTCATCCACATTGAGACAAAACCTAAACCATACAATGAATCGCATTTATTCCAAATATGCAAATAACATGAAGCACACATGAGTTCATATCTCATTTTATCTCATCACTTCTAAACTGTCTTTTATTTCCAGGACAATGATGGAGGGATGACTGCTCAGCTCCCCAGCACCATCACTTCCTTTGTGCAGACCGGTCTGAGGCCGGGGGAGGAGTATACTGTTAACCTGGTGGCTCTGAGAGACCAGGGCCGAAGCCAGCCGGTCACCGCCACTCTCACAACATGTAAGAGCACATGAGACAGATTGTCATCCACTATCAATTCACATACTGTAGATGAACCAAACTATGTCAAATGACTTTCTTGAACTAGGATTAAGTGAATTTTTATTTTTTTTTTTTTTAAATCACTGTTTTACTTAAATGTATTCCAGTATATGTGAACAGTACAAACTTGTGGGCAGACACTGAACCAAAATAATGCATTATGCAATGTTATTTGCATTTAAATGTTGCCCACATACCCACATACAACATTAGGATTTCTTTGCAAATTACCTGCCTGAAGGGGGAACATGCAGCTTCAATGCAGCATGCAGTCAACTGTTCCATTTTTAAAGTGTGTTTTTTTGGGGGGGCTTTTTTTTCCTGATGACAGTTGAGAGTCGACAGAAAACAAGGTTAGAAAAAGAGAAGAAATGTCCCCATCTGCAACTGAGCTGAGGATGTTGACATCCAAGTATGTTATGCCTCAGAGCTAAGACACAAGGGTCTGAGATGACTGCCAGGAACGGTACACGTACTGTATGATAAAAGACGTGTTTAAAAAAAATGTCACAAGAATTGTGACTTATTTTTTTCATGTCTTAACTGTCAATGAACTTGAGGAAAACTAGACTCAACCTCGACTCCTAAAATATTCACAAAGCAGGGAAAAAGACCTTAATTGCACTCAATAATTTACTGAAATTATTATTCTTATAATAGATGACCATTTTTCTGTTGATGTTGGTAATTTACTCATTCATTTGGCATGGAATATAGTTCCTCCACGCTCACAATGAACCAAATTCAAACAGGTGAATAGTGGCTGTCACCTTAACGTATTGTTGGTGTGACTCCATTTATGTCCCTGATGTAAACCATGCTGAGGTATTGCCCCCACTCCTCACCCAGCTGACACTAGTCGGACAGCTATAATGGATCCAATTCAACACTCGTCCATAACAATTCAAACTGTGATGTCTGCAGTCAAAACACCATCAATTTCCTGTCAAGTCTTTATTCATTTTGTGGCTTGTAATTAAGGTGGGATTAATAATTCATGACACTGTTTCATTCATTTTTCATGGGCAGCCCACTGCAGGATACCTTATTGGATAAAGAAAGAGGAAAAGACAAATTTGAAGTTGCTTAATTATTTATACAGAAGATTTATTCTTCCTGGGAGAGAAGTGAGTGTGTTGAGGAGTCGGAGGAAAACCAGCAGGAGGGGACAGTTGATGTGGGAGCTGCTCTCAGCAACTGACTTCCTCAGGGTGTTTTCTGGGACAAGACCCAAGAGACCAATTTCTAATGCGTCACAGATCAAGATGGACCTGTAGTATGTCAACCCCGAGCCTGGAACCCAGAGTTTTAAAATAACACTTCTTTATAGCTCTTTTGTGGGCTACGGCTGTGTGTCGCTCAGTGTATGTAGTGTGTCCTTCATATGAGTTTACCCTGAGGCCAACAAGAGAGAACAGTTATGCTTTCACAGCTCAGTTCTGAAGCATCCATAGTAAACTAAGCATATTTTGGCTTAACAGGAGAGTTTAGCTAAGATTAGTACTACATGTGGACATCTTTTTCTTAATTATTAAAGAGGTTATTCGTTACCTTAATCTTGTGCAAATCTCACATTTCTGTGTTTGTGAAGTAAAACTTGCACTACAAATGACCCACAAAGATGATAATATGTAACATTTTTAGTACAATGTGAATCAACATTTGTGATTTGATGCGCCACTTCTACATTTATTCGGGTTATTTCATGGAAAAATTATGGAGGTTTCACTGGCAATGACAAACAAAAGCTTTCATTCAGTTCAGTTCAATTCAGGAAGCTCTTATCTTCTACATCCTCATCTACTTACTCGGGTCTGGGTCGCGGGGCCAGCAACCTTAGCCCAGACAGCAGAATCCTGAGCCGTTCCCAGGCCAGAAAGTTATAATCCCACCAGCATGTCCTGGGTCAGCCCTGAGGTCCCCTCCTGGTCCAGGTGGCACCTTCACTAGATGCCCAAACCATCTCAACCGGCTCCTCTCAGTGTTGAGGAGCAGCAGCTCAACTCTCGAGTCCCTCCCAGATGTCTGTGCTCCTCACCCTAGCTCTAAGGCCTAACCCTAAACTCATATGAAGCTCATATCATGATACAATATTGATATTCACTGAAAAAGCAAACTAAAATCCATAAGACAAGTAACATTTCAAGTTCAGCTACAGTAAAAAAAAAAAAGTTCCCACTGTTCAACTGTTATCGGTGAGTGATGAGGCCACTCTTGGACCTCAAAACTAGGGTATACTCTTAGAAAATTTGAGTGAAAACAGTTTTAGTTTATCCCATGTGAATACAACACATGAAACACAGACATAGAGGGTTGAATTCCAAATCACTGATAGTCCTAGGGTTATACTAATCTAGAACAAATAAGGATTTATTTAAAGCTTTCATCACTTTTTTTTTTTTCTTCAAATTTGTAAAACCGCAGTGACCTAATTATCACTAATCCATTAGTTTTTACTACTTAAGCACCTGAATCACTTCCCTCATGGTGAACAACCTCAAAGATGACTCCATCATAAACACAGCCCACTTGTTCACATAACAAATGGAAACATCGCTCAGGCCTTGTTGGAAATTTTGTCACAAAGTGCGTGGTGGAGAGTGAAAGCATTTTCTCACAGATTCCACAGGAAAATGAGCCACGACGCTACAACATTAAATATATAGTCTTATAGCCTTCGCCCATAAGTAGCTGGGATAGGCTCCAAGCGACCCCGGTGATTCTAGTGAGGATAATGCAGGTTCACAAAATGGATGGATGGACAACCCTCTATATGATATAACATCTGAGGGAACAGTTGTCAAACCATAACTTTTCTCTTTCAAATAATTAACCAGTTAATAAGAGAACGTGTTAATTATCACATTCTCTAACACCTCATTACCTTTACATGAAAATTATTTGTGTTAGCAGGGATGCTCCATCAATGAAAACGTGCAGAGCAAGTGTTTCGTAAATCCTTATTGTGTCGAATGCTCTGTGTGTTTTTCTCATTACGCTTGATTTGTTCTCTATTCTTCACACCTAACAAGTGTTGTTTCCCTGCAATCACCGTGGAAACACTTTAATCGTGACTTGTTTAACACTTCACTCAGATAAAGCCAATGGTATCACCATGTGTCAGGCCCGATAAGTTTTACATGCTTGGCTGTCAGGGAAAAGCATTTTCTGATAACAAATTCACATCTACTGAGGCAAAAGCAGCCAGCAACGGGCATTAACAAAAAAAACTTTCAGTGTTTTCCTTCAAGATAAGCCATTCACTCACTGTGTGCAGTCAAAATATATCTTGAGCCTCAGCACTTTTTTGAGCTGGCACAGTGTGTCTGAAGTAAAAATATTTTAAGAACTTTTGATTTGTCCACTAAAAATACACTCCTTTTGATTATTTGTGATTTAAATAATAATAATTATGCTGTATGTACATGCCGTCTACAAGTGTTTAGTGAAAAGGTTAGCTCATTTTATCAGACAGTAAAACAAATTAACACTTTTCAAAGCAAGATTCCCCAAAAGGATTAATTTGGTGTTCATCCAACAATGTCTATTTGGTGTTTGAATACTTTCAGTGATACTTTGCCTGAATTAAACACATGGTGCTTGTGCAGGTCTTGAAAGTCTTAAAAAGTGTGGAATTTTGAAAGACTATTTATTTTGTGTAAAAGTCTTCTCATAATCGAATTTTAGAGTATGCTCAAAGGTACATAATCTTGTAAGATAATACATGAGTAAACCATATAAAAACTTGATATGATTTTCCTCATAGGAGTAATGAAAGAATGATTCTAGTGAAACTTGTGTGATATCCATGTACTTTTGTCATTTTCACAAATTTTGAAAATGTTTGTCAGTAAAACACAATTTACTACAAATTATGCATTCATTCATTCATGAATATATTTATTAAAACAAACTTTTATGCTATATACAACAATCTCAACCATATACATAGGTATGCAATTGTAAAAGTACATAAAATCTGGGTATTTGGGGAAAAAATAGAAGTTTTGAAAAAGTCTAGAATTTGTATTTGGTAGAAGATCATGCACCTTGTAAAAAGTGCACCAGTAAACTGTTAAAATGGTTCACCAGTATTTTTTCTCTGTTTCCTTCTTAGTGATTGATGGCCCCACCCAGCTGATCGTTCGGGATGTGTCAGACACTGTTGCATTTGTAGAATGGACCCCACCAAAGGCCAAGATTGATCAGATTGTCTTACGTTACGGTCTAGTGGGAGGAGAGGGGCCACGGACTACCTTCCGTCTGCAGCCCACGCTCAGCCAGTATTCCCTGCAGGTCAGCGGAGAATCACTGTGTGTGTGTGTGTGTGTGTGTGTGTGTGCGTGCGTGCGTGTGTAATTTATTATGTGTGGAGAGGGTCACAGATATGATCATACAGACACATTTTAGGGATTCACCTGCCAGCTGAGGCGAGTTAAATCATTTATCTTTGGTTTGCGATTTGGTTTGTGTGGTTATAACATTGTACTCACAAATGCAATGTGCATGTGTGTGTGTGTGTGTGTGTGTGCATAACTGTCATGCTTGTTAAATAATCTGATCTCAGTGTCGGTTTGTCTCCTGTGTCTGGAGATAAAACAAAAACAAATGAACAAATCCATGCAAAGGGATTAAACAGACTAAACTCTGCGGTTTCTGTTTTGCAGGTTTTGCGGCCTGGTTCACGTTATGAGGTGTCTGTGAGCGGTGTGAGGAAAGGAAACGAGAGTGGATCCATCTCCACTGAATTTACTACCGGTGAGGACTGACAGCAGGCAGATGTAGTGATAGTGGAGTGTGAAATTCTTTGCTTGCATATGAAAACAGTTTATACCATATGGCTTACCGTATATTATGTATTGAATATGGTGAAAACATCTGACATCAAAGCACTTTGCACTCATACGATAGGAAGACGGTAATCTACATAAACATTACACTGATTTATTTTGAGCACAAGCAACATTGAACTTAATCAAATTTAGCTGTGCATATGATGCCAGAATGTCTTTTTCACATTTTTTCAAACAACATAAAACCTTGAGTATGGTAAGCAAAGAATGCTCCGTCAGTATGACTACACATCCTGCCGCATGATGATTTTCATGCACTGCTTTCTGCCTTGAAATAGGATATTAATGTTATAGAGATAGATATAATTAGATGTAAAGTAATAAACTGCTTTAAAAGTGAAATGGTATGAATATCCCTAACAGTTAAGTGTGACTTTTCAGTACAGTCCATTCATATTATTTTACTTCCAGATTCTTTTAGTAAATTACAGTTTAACACAAATTCAATCTGTGCCTGATGTTGTGTAAACTGCTGATACTTGCTTGTTCACGATCTCTTAGAATTGGTCTCAGTGTCCCCAACATTGTCAGCTTTATCGTTCTTCTCAGAGATCGATGCCCCCAAGAACTTGCGGCTCTTGTCTAAGACCTCCACCACTCTGGAGCTGGAATGGGATAACAGTGAGGCCGAGGTAAAAAAAATAAATAAATAAAACCGACAACGAC
>JAPSES010000030.1:2906392-2916407 GCA_029822895.1 Maxillicosta whitleyi | reverse complement strand
AGACACATACATCCCAAAATCCATGGCTCTTTACACAATCCTTTTTGAGTTTCCTGGTAGAGTGGAGGCATGTAATGGTGAGCGGCAGCGTGACATGAATGCTTTATGCACAGTCGAAGCAGGAGCAGGAACTGCAACATCAGTTGCTATTCACAAAATCTGGTCTGTCAGCCTTTATTACATTTCATATTTTTCGATGTGCCACTCATTTCTCATCAGTTTCAAACTTGTTACCTGTTTTTTCTCAAGTGCAAACTAAAAATGTACAGAGTCGAGGGAACTGATATGTGTGAAAAGTTGTTTGCTGAAGAGCTTTCAGGTTATTCATTGGATTTTTGTAAAGGATGAGGAATGTCCCTAAAATGTCATGTAATATTTTTGTTTCTTCAGTAGCTTTAAAATTTCTAACTGTAACCGTTTCACAGCATCAATGTGTTGCTTAAGTCATGTCTCTGTTCTGTTAGGGCTGGATGTACCGTTGGACCTGACTGTGACAGCATCCACAGACAATACCATCACCCTTGTGTGGGGGGTGGTCCAGGGCCCAATAGACCATTATAAGGTCACCTACACATCCTCCTCTGGTGTCACCACTGAGGTAAAAATAAGAAAAAAGTGGACACATTAAAACTAAAAAACTAATAATACAACTAACACAGTGCATAGAAAGTAGCGTACAAGGCTGTAACCTTATGCTGTGAATTATCATGAAAAGTTCTAGTGAATATTTTGCTGAACTGGTTTTGTCCTTTTGCAGCTGACTGTTCCTAAAGACGTAACCACTACGACTCTGACAGACCTTGAGCCGGGGACTGAGTACACTATCACAGTGGCTGCAAGGAGAGGAAGGCAACAGAGCACTGCTGCTACTATAGATGCATTCACAGGTACACAACGTATCACAAACATAACAACTTACAGTGTTAACATTTGATTGCAGCAGAAAGATTAACAAATGGGAGTGATTATAGTTTCCTAAAATACCTATAAGATGTAGCCCTCTTGACTTTTTCTTCCTCAAAAGTTCCAGATAATCTTTGACAGAACATGAAAATCATTGAACAGTCATGAGTTACGCTTAAATAACACACAACTGATTTTCCTGTTGTGTCACATAATGAACTTGAATGGTGTATATAATGAGCTCAAATGTGCGAGCAGGTAGGGTGTGTCATACCAAAACAAAATAGTGGATCTTAAAAGACTTTGAAGAAGCAATTACTCGTGGTGAATTATTCAAGTCACCTAACAAGCCTGTTACAAGTGTTTTCTAATTGCACCTCTGTTTTGCATCTAAATGTGTTTGTGTTTGGGATGTGATTCCTTTACAACAGGACATTCCCTCATTTTTTATGTAACACTTACAACACCACTTGCACTTCTCTGCTCTTCCTCAGTTTGCCTGTACTCCACTTGTCTTTGGATTTCAGTCACAACTTACTCCTCTGTTTTCTACACTTGTGTCTATCCAGTCAACAACATGTCAACGTGCCTGTCAGTCTGCACGGCTCTGGTGTTTCATTGTTATTTTTACAGAAAGTTTGATGTGATTTTTCACCCATACAAAGATTGTTGTCAAAGTGATGGACATGTGCTAACCGAGCTGTCAGATTTGTCATTCTTTTCCTGGATCCTCTCATCATCACCATCATCATCATTACCATCATCTTCCTCATCATCTCTTCTTTCATCTGACCACTACGCGGTTGTCAACATCATAGTCATCATTATCGTCCCGAAGATCACCAACCCATTCATCAGCTTGTGTTATCACAGTTTGCTTCAGTAACACCACTCTAACCATCTGGAGACGAGACGCGAGAGATGAGAGAGTGATAAAATGACAGATCAAGAGAATCAGACAAAAAATAATTACCTGTCATCTTCACATCCACTACTCAGTTGGCCATATTGGCAGCATCTGTCTGATTGCACTCAGGTGAACTCTTCATAAAGGGAAATCTGGTGAATAAATGTAGTTGGAAAGTAGGAACTCATACTATGATTAGTGTCGAACCCTGGACCTCAATTGTCCTTAAATTGATTTCTCTGTGTAAATGAAATATGTATCAACAAAGACATTCCTTACGTAATAATTTATGTTTTATTACTTTGCAGTTTTTAACTGTGGGTGGGTTAACTCAGTATGGTATACATATACATATGGTGTTTACACAGAAACGGCAGAAACAGACAGGAAACCAAAATGTCAAAGTTAGATATGAAATGTACTTGCATTTGTATTTGTATTTGTCTTTTCATCTGTGACCAGTTTAGAGCCTCTTTTTTAGCCATTAACAAAGTCTCTAAACATTGACATACTCTAATTTGTTAACAAATAGGATTTTAATTTTAGTATGGTTCAATCAACCAATACTATGTTTCCATTACATCTGTGCTGTCCTGATGACAAATCCCACAGTCCTACTCTGCAATGCTCCATCAAACACCATCAGGGTTTTAGTTTTCAGACTTAAGATAGATTCTTGTGAGCCACATGAGACATTAGGCAGCAGTTTTATCGCAGTGGCTTTACTCCTCATGGTCCGTAAGTTGACCTTCATCTGTAAAGGAAGGTTTATATGATGAATTTTGAGCTGCATACAATATAATTAACATTTACAGTGACTTGCTGAGTTCTCATTACCTACACTTCAGTTGTTTCTTACATTTGCTGGATATTACTTTTATTAATTAATTAATTACTCCTCTTATCTCCATGACTTATACCAGTAAGAACATATCCATATCCACCCACTAGACTGGACATACTTTTGGGGGGTAAATTACATTTTTTTGTACAGTGTTGTCCATAAGGAAATAGATTTCCTTCTTCAATATCAGTGCTGCAGAGCAGCATTTTCATGTGTGAAATCTGCATTCACAGTACCAGCATAGGATTTACGTGACACAAATTTATGCTGACACCACAAAATGCAGTGTACATTGACATTGGTTAGGGAAATCTGCTGTAAACGGGAGAAGTTATAAATAAAAAAGGAGGAAAAGATGACTGCAGACCAATGTAAACAGCACAGCTTTCAAATCATTATTGATTTTAAAGAAAACATCCCAGGATTCCTTTATTAAGAAAAAAAATGTAAAATGGGCAAGTATGTAGGGGATTTATTGTAATTCTGGATCCTGCTGTGTTAGCAGCAGCACTGGTTCGTATTCATTTCGTCAGCTCCTTTTCATGTCATACATTTTGACAACAATATCTGCTTTTGTTGTCATTTCACCATTTCCTTAATGGAGTCAGACCCACCCTGTCTTCATCCTTCTCTCAGATTATCTCATTATCTTTTTTCGTTTATATGACCAATTAAATCATTACTTCCATATCATTGCAGTGTGAACTGACTCTCACCTGCCTCATCAAGATTACACCCAAGGCTAATTTTCTCAACTGCATAATAAACGATCTCTTGCATCAGCTCGGACTGCTTCCATCCATCACTGACTTGCTTGTCTGTCATCTCCATAACAACTTCACATCTGCAGTTTTTCTTTTTTCCTTCTTCATTCACTCCTGACTGTGGACGACTTTTTTCCTGTCCTTGAAAATGCTGCGTTGACATTTAAACCTCCACCCGTTCCTCCAGGAATCAGACCCGTAACTCACCTCTACTTGTCAGAGGTGACTTCAGACTCGGTGTCGGTGGCGTGGAGCGCCCCAGCACCACCTGCTGACCTCTTCATCCTGAGCTACAGCTCTGCTGATGGAACCGACACCTCTAAGGTGACACTGGACGGCTCCAAGACGAGGTCACTGGTCCAGGGGCTGCTGCCGTCCACTCAGTACACCGTCAGTCTAATCACTATACAGGGGGATGTTACCTCTGAGCCTATTACAGCATCACTCACGACAGGTGAGCTGCGTCATTTCATGGAAAAGACAGACTCCAATGAATGTTAGTAGTTAGTAATAGATGAGCAGCATGCAATATGACGTAGGGGCTTTGTATGATGTCTGTAACACAGTTCTATTATTCTTATTCTTATTATTATCATCAATATTATTTTACTTATCACATAAGGTCAAAGGGATATATACAGCTGAAGAAACACACTACCAAGAGAAGAAAGACATAAAATAAACATTTACAGGCAGAAAAATACAAATACTACATATATAGTTATACAATTCTGTATAATCACACTCAGACTTGTGAGGTTTTTTTTTATGCATAGCAACAGAAATAGTAAATAATTACTTTTTTTTTTTTCTCTAAGTAAATGATTACTATAAAGTGAAATGTTTAAATCCCTCTAAAATAAATTTAACCTTCAGCTTGTGCTGCTTATCTTCCGATATTCAATTTGGTTCTTTTTTCCTGTCAACATCCTTTTTCCTGAGTTTTAGAAAACATGTTAGAGATGTTCTAGGCTCTGTCCTTTTTTTTGTTTGTACCTTTAAATATGTTCAGAATCATTCTTCAAATTCACGAAGTACGATGGTTACAGGACACAGGTAAAAATTACAATTGTGAACCACTTTCCATTTTTCCTTCAGTGTAGTGCTTCATTCTTACAAGAAGAGACTCATCTTCCTGCTGATCAAATCTACATAAATCATATTACTATGTATATTATATGGTTATACTGTTTGTTTTCTCAGGTCTGTAGTTGTAAAGGCAACAGTGGTCAGCTTAATCATATTTAAAAACCAAATGCACTGATATTTACACAAAGTATATTAGCTAGTTTACTTCTTTTATGGTATACAATGAAACATAAAAAGAAAGAGTTCAGTTTGAATAATAGATTCTTATCTATATTATAAAAGCCAAGTGGCCTATGTGTGTGTGTGTGTGTGTCTCAGACTTCACACAAAATCTGGAAAGACCTGACTGCTGCAGGTTGGCATAGTTATGTATTTTTGGTCAAGGAAGACAATAGCAAAAACGGTAAGTTAATAGGACTAATATTTTGGGAGATATTAGTAAGTTTAGAATACAATAGCCTTACAATCACATTGCTGTGCCCACATTGCTTTGGCAGTGACTGCTGGACAAATGTGGTATATCATGCACAAACACACAACAGGATAAAAAAACACTACTACATCTAGAACCTGTGGATTTCTACAGGTCAACGCGCTAGTTCTTGCTTAAGTCCAAATAAGCAGATGTAACACAGTGTGGTTGTTTGAAAAAAAGTGGCACTATAAAAAGAACCACTGAGAAAATTTTAAATTACAGATATACATTATGAGAATGGGCTCGACGTGAAAGCTGAAATTGTTACCACAAAATATAATGCAAGGAAAGAATTGAATAAGTTGTAATGCATTCTGTTTTCTGACTGACATACATATTTAATCAGCTGGCTCCTTTTTAGGTGTGTTTCATCCTTTCTGCCTGTGCTTAATTGCCCATTCTGTCATTCTTTCTATTCCTTGTAAGTACAGTAATTTGTTTACAACTGTGACTTCACTCATGTTTTGTGGATTTTGTTTTATCCGTTAACATATAGTAAAAGTGTGCTTTTAATTGGCCTGTGGCGAACAGCAGCTCCCTGAGATGTCTCTTTTGATTTCAAGCACTCTTCCCATGTCTTTGATAAGAATAAATGACATGAAGGTCAGTATTGCATGCCTGAAAAGGCAAACATAAAAGAGAATCACTTGTTTTGGCAAAGAGGACAAAAGGGAAATTATCAGAAGAGAAAACAGGAGATGACTAAGGACAAAGCAAGTCAGCAGCGAATGACAAAGATATTAACTCTGCGCCAGTGCCGGAGACACCTGCACGCCGCCATCTGATTACTGCTCCAGTTTCATATAATACCTTGGCAGTCTTTAGTGCTCTCTCTCTCTCTCTCTCTCTCTCTCTCTCTCTGTCTCCTGTCTGTCTCTTTACATTCACCGACACACGATGATAAGCAGATTTCTCAGTTGAAATTGGACAGGGATTTTGAGACAAACGTACAGTATTTCTCGCACCTGTCTTCAGACTGCAGCAACCTCCATGTCTTGCTTTGATCCTACATGTTTAATTTGCGATCACTGATGAGAGACTGTATTCAAGCTTATTTTCCATAATCATATGTACATTTTAGCATTGTGCAAAATTCGATACATGTCTAAAACAGTTCATAGTTGGTTTGGTTTGTAACACTGTGATTGCCGTTCTGCAGGTTTAATGTAATGTATTCAATAGTATCAGATATTTCTGACACCACGATCATGTAGCATTTTTCATTCTGAGCAGACCCAATAAAAAATAAAATAGATCTTTTTTTTTTCTCCGCTGTTTTTCCTTGGTGCCACCTTTGCCAAAGCAAACACAATTAGTAGGATATACATGCATGAAAAATCACAACTTACATAATTGCTGCTGAGTTTCATACAAGTGGAATTTAAATGAGTTCCAGGCTGGGAATAATGAATTACCGCCCGTGCTTGTGAATAATAATCATTATTTCATTTATCATAAAAGAAAGGGCGTATGGTAGTGGGTTTACAAAACTTGTCTGTTTCAGTCAATCGTTCACATAAGATTGAAATGATCTCTTAAGCTCTGTGCCCTCTTTGTTTGCTTCTTTCTTTGCCCCTCTTTATCCTTCTCATTTTGGCTGAAAGCTAAGGACCCACCATCAGTTTAATTCTTTGCTCACATTGTTTTTGCCATAACCTTTTCCATGGCAGCTCAATAGTCCCAAGAGCCACATAAAACAAATTGTCAGCAGGAGGGAAATCTTCCCTGAGAAACCTTGGCTCAGTCGCAAGGCTAATGCTTCCCATTGTGTTCTTACAGCTGTATGAGGTGGATTTCTCCTGAACAAAACAATGCCTCTTTGCACATTTGCACACGTGTCCTTATACACACACACACCAATGACAAGGTTGTTTATGTAAATGTGATGAAAAGGAGATTAAAAATGGACAAAATAAGGATTGCTTAAATAGATCACTGGGCTTTCAAGGACACTGTGTCTTTTTATGTAAATTCGTGAGTGGATAATGTGTTCCTTTTCTCCTTTTTGTAATCTGTGGAAACAACAGTGTTCCATTTGATACCTTGAAACAACCTGTTCATCTTTTTGTTCACTGTAAACCATTTTAATGCACTAACCCTTAATTACCCATCATTTTATTCTAGGCATGGACCCACCAAAGGAGATGACCGTGTCAGATGTTACAGAAGATGCAGTGACTATCTCCTGGATCAAACCACTGGCTCCATTTGAATACTATAAACTGTCTTATCAGTCAGCCAGAGGTAGCATATATTTTACATAATTTAATGTTTGCTTTCATTGCCTTTTAATTTACTGTATTAACATAAACACTAACACACCTTTTCCTTTTGCATTCTGATGAACATGGCATTTGTTGTGTCTTTGATGTAGACTGCATTCCTCTGCAGAGAACATTGTTACGCAGTCTGTTACAACTGCTTAACTGTAACATGTTATCACTAAAAAAAAAAATGGCATTTTTAATTAGAATTGCACATTGATTAAATATTAAGTGGGTTATGCAAAATGCAACAGTTAGTCACACTGTACAGCCTGTATATATATGTTTATGTTTATGTATTTGTTTAATAAACATACAGAAGATAGCAGACATCAGTGGAACACCAGTGCTCCTGAGGTCTGAAAGTCTGCCTTTTGTGTCTCCTGCAGGTCGAGTGGACAGCGTAGTGATAGACAGCGATGTGACCAACTACACCTTGTCCAGTTTGTTTCCTGCAACGGAATACGAGATCAGTCTTAATGCTGTCAGAGGCAGCCAGGAGAGCAAAATGGTCACCACGTCTGTTTTCACAGGTACAAACAAATAAGGACATATTTGGATCACAAAGAATAGGACAGAAATGTGTTTTCCTTTTAACCCATAAACACCCAATGCTATGTTTGTGGCAGTTCACAGATTTTTTTTTTTTTTCTATTTTTTACTTATTCTTAAGTACTTTATCATCATTTATTCTAATATTATTCTCAGTATTTTGCATTGTTTAGTGATTCTTTAGGTATTTTCCTATATTTAATTTACTGATCATGTAAATGTTCATAAAAGCTCAAAGTAAAGTTGAGGGTTAATATTTCAAAATCAGAGAAAACAGAATAAAAAGTAATTTTTTTTTTCAGTAAAATATATCAGCGACTCAATATAAAAACAATCAGCTCCATCCACTGCCATTGATCCAACTCTATACTGGTGAATCAATGTTGTAGAAGATGACTGTGTTTCCATGGTAACTATGGAGCCTCTGAACATTCAAATGGGTCATATCTGATGACCATGACAAACTGATGACAAACTGCATTTTTTTTTTTTACACCATTATTTCCATAGATTGATAGAATTAGTGGATCAACAGGTATTAAACGTTTTATATTAGTAACAGATCAGATTTTGGTCACCAGTGGATGTTTGGGTCTTTATGGGCGAAGGTAACTATAAACAAAATTGTAGCAGCATTCTTCATTCCTCCTCAGCTATAGGGTTTTGGTTTGTTTGTTTTGCACCTATGTATTTCCATAAACTGTAGAAAGGAAGTGATTCTCACAAACTTACTGCATTAAGCACTCAGTTTTGCCTGTCTCTATCTTGACATTTTGACTCCACAAGTGACCATATATGGCATGTGGGTTGAATCACTATTATTCAGTGTTATATTAAATGCTGCTTTGTAATTTATAAGCTACTTGCTAAATGTTAACACCAAGTATACAACAGTAAGACATACTGTTTCACTGTTAACCGTAATATTGACTTTGCATCTTGTTCAGTATAAGCGAGTTAATTAGCATCCTGTCTGATATACCATGTCATGTAATCCCAAATTAACACTACCATAAGTTAATGTAGTTACGTATGCTAACAGGCCAAGGAATTTTAATTAAGTGCCGGTAAACTTCAAGAAATATTTGATTAACACAATCCTCTGACGATTTGTTAGTGTTACTTCTTAACCACAAGAAACAGTACAGTACCGTACAGTGCAGCTGTCTGTCAGCAGGCAAATGAGCTGACAATAACTCCTGACAATCAAAGACAACACAACAGGCCCCAAAGCTTTCTGTTGGCTGTAAAATCCTATTAGCAGTGCAATAACTCACCACAGGATCACATTGACTACTAGAAATAAAGTATTGACTGAGTATTCTTAAGAAAGTTGATGGTTTTTTATTTAATTGGAGGCAGTTTCAGCCAGTATTTTTGGAAACAGCATCCAGCAGCCTATTGATAATACATTTCAAGGGACTGTACATTTGTCCCAGCTTACATTTCAAGCCATTGTTAAAGCCGAGACCGCTGTGAGGCAGATGTAACCGCTGTTCAATGTGTGTGCAGCCTCTGTATTTTTCTTGTCTTAAAGTTGTGATTTAGTTTTGCTGAACTTTTGTCATGTTACACTCATCTACATAAAATGGGAAAATGGAATCCTTACATTAAAACTGTGCTCATCATGCATTTGGCTACGACTCTTTGAAGTGAATAGGAGGCACAGGGACAAAATGTTTTCCATGTAAACTAAAGGGAGTAGTCCTCATTTTCTACAAAGCGTTCTCACCAATTGTTCTCCCTGCAACAACACCAGCTGTGTGTTGGGAGATATGTAGTAAAAAGAGTAGCAGACACACACACACACACACAGACATCAGACAAAATATGACAAACACAGACGTTACCTAGACCTTTACTTCAATCCCATTGTAATGAAATGAGCTAAATGTCTCAATCCATACCTGTCTTTCTCTCTTGGTATCCGTTTTTGTCATCATTTCATTTCCTTTCTGCTCCACTCCTTCTTTCTTCAATCTAAACTTCTACTAAATTCTAAAACTTGCATTGAATCACAAGTTAAGGAAACACAAACCTCACATGCACAAATTTAAATGGAAATAGTGGAGCACCATTCTTCTTTGTGAAAGAACTCGACAAATCTAAGATTAACACACTCCCCCAACGCTGTATGCATAGTCTTTGTGTGTGTGTGTGTGTGTGTGTGTGTGTGTGTGTGTGTGTGTGTGTGTGTGTGTGTGTGTGTGTGTGTGT
>JAPSES010000030.1:2886395-2904188 GCA_029822895.1 Maxillicosta whitleyi | reverse complement strand
GTGTGTGTGTGTGTGTGTGTGTGTGTGTGTGTGTGTGTGTGTGTGTGTGTGTGTGTGTGTGTGTGTGTGTGTTAGAGGACAGGAGAGACTAGAGGAGCACAGAAGGTGTGTTTGCATGCCAATGAGACCTGATTCACAAGGAGCTGCCAAGTTCAAGAAAAAAGAAAAAAAAAACTAGGAGTCTCTTTCTCTTGCTTTCACTGTCTTTCTCTTTTCTATCTCACTCTTTCCCCCCAATTCTTTATCAGCTTGCTTTTCTAGCAGTCCCAGTGTACATACAATGAGCAGAGGCACTGGGGCTATAATAGCCTGAAAAGAACATCACTCTTAAGTCAAGCTTGTTAGAAATGGTAAATAACATTTTCATCACACACACAAAGCTCAACTAGGGACATTTTAATACCATTTTGAACAACATTACACAAACAAGGGATTTGCCAAAGTAATCCAATTGCCTAACCAAGGATGTAATGGCTTGAATGAGGCTGCAATTGCTACTTTACTTCCATAATCAATTGTTAAAAGGGTAGGGAATGATTTTTCATGGTGTCAGTACAGCAGGTATTGCTCATCTAAGATGAATTCAAAAATATTGACACTAAATGGACCCCCCCCCAACCCCCTCAGATTGGTACATCCCATCCCCTTAGTGTATTAAATCCGTTCAATAGAGTTTGTTGCTAAATTCCAGTAGGCCCAATTAAACTGTGATCGAGGTGTTTTCTTCCTCTTTTCATGCTGTTGTGCATCCACTAGGGTGCAAGCACGTTTACAGCCACATTTCTCTTATATCTGATGTTTAATACAAGTTTGTTGCATTAATTACTTGGGGATTTCTCCACTCATGTTAATTAAAAGCAAATTAAGAAAACTTGACTATCATTTTGGCCACCACGTGTGCACTTCTTTGTTTCACTGCATTTAACATATAGTTCTTGTACTTTCTTGTTGTTTAATTAAATGTTGTTTTTTACAGGTTTTCAAGTAAATGCTGCTAATTTATGGGGGCATTAATATGATGTCACCTTTGTTATAGCGCTGTGTAAACCTGTTGCCTTACAATACATTTCACCCTCCATTACAGCAGTTTTTTTTTTATCAGTAATATTCATTCCCACTTTGGATATTTCAATTTCTGAAACCACATACAGCAAACACTTCTACAAATTTCCACACTACTCATGTTATAAGCACTTTCAAGGTGGGCTGTGATTTCTTTTACCCGTGATAATAAGATAAGCCGCTCTCAGCCATGGCCCTATTGTTGTTAAGGGATAGTGATGGTTCTCATTAGCAAAGTGCCAGGACCCAAGGATTATTCTTTCTAAAACTGAAATAGGACGTATTTATACTTTCATAATGGTATGTTGTCACACTGGTTTCCACTTTTTCCTGTGATCCCAAAAAAAAGCATAAGGAACACTAGGGTATTGAGAGTAAGAAAGATACAAAAAGAGGTTCACTGCAGTCAAAATGAAAAAAAGAGCAAGTTAAATGGATAGAGAAAAAAAGAGTAGTGTGTTTATCTTTAAGCCTTTCTCTTCTTGTCAGAAAACAGCAAGGCTTGTTCATGTGGACTTGTCTTTGGTGTGCAACATCCTGCAGTTTCCGAGTTTACACTCTCCTGGCCTTTCTCTTCCTATTGCTGTCTTAGTACAACAGATGTGTTTGACTGTTGCAAGAAAATTAATGGTGCAGCACTGCTTATTTAAGTCCTTAAATTACTTTTTAATGCAAGTGGTTGATTACAAAAGGCACAGAAAATGAGAGACAGTAACTAATAATTTAACAGGTAACAACCCAACTGTTTCCTCGTATCATTTTTTCACAGAAGACCACTGGGTAGAGTTAATGCCTCTACCATTAACCCTTTAAATCCTAAGCCTAAAATGGTCCACCTGGACTTTTTTTTTTCTTATTTGGACAAGAAAAAGGTTAGAAAATGTACTAAAAAAAGTATGTTTGCCCTTTTTTCCAGAGCACTCTCCCATGTACAGTTTACTGCATGTTATTATAATGCTGCTGAAATAACTTCTTCTCCAGCTTCTAGTACAATAATGACTGTTATTACCATAATGACCCAATAAATCCTATAAAGCGCAACATCTCAGGTTTCAGAAACAGTTGGAACTTTTCCAATATTACAAACAGTGAAAGGGTTACAGCCATTCAAACTGCATATGCACAGGGTGTGTCAGCAGTGACCTGGTTTTAAAGTGTTATATGTTGTAATGTTAGAACAATACTAATACAGAAGTGACAACACATGTGGGTGAAAGCATAACCTCAACACTAGTGGTAATAAGTTATTCCTGTATGACTTTGAACCATGGGTTAAAATCCAGTGCATATATGAGTATGTTTTCATCCTCACAATGTTAACCTCACAGAACACTTAATACTCTGATAATGTTATTTTAATGACTACTGCCTAACCATTAGTGAGTCTTTTTTAATTCTGGTTCTAAAAAAAAGCACAATACCAGTAAGTAAACATTAACCATAATTAGCTTAATGACTGATTATGTATTACTTATTGAATAAATAGTTTACTGTGTAGTTTAATGTTATTTACACACTAGAAAGGGCCAATTCAACATGTATCTGTAGGAACAGCTCAGCTCATGTACAGATTAGCGGTATCATGCTACAAAGACATTCCATGTATTTTGGGGGTCATGTTGACTACATTCCCCAATACTGATAGGGGGCAGTTCCCAGAGTAATGAAAGGGGATGCAGAGATCCTCTAAGGAGTACAATAGTGAGAAAATAGTGTTTTACTGAATATACCGCCTGCTGCAGTTGTGATCTACTGTATATAATAGCTGCAGACTCTGCACAATGCATGTTGACCACAACCATGGAGGCTCCTGAAACACCATGTTCAGCAAAGCTCCAACATATAAAACATGTTTCCTGTAGTTTCTCTGACACACACTACAGGTGCACCAACAGCATACAGTACATACATGCATCTTAGTGCAACATAAGGTTTTCAACTCCCAGGATTGATTATTATATTGACTATATTACGCATCCCACAGTCATCCCACATACTACAGTCCCAGATTAAAGATTCTTCGGGTGTTCCTGCTTTGAATTTGAGTATTTGAGGGTTTTTATTATGAAGTTGGAGATGCAAAAGCAAATTTGTGATAAGTCTGCTGTGCTGAAGCTTCAAACCTATAATTTAGCAGCGCAATCAGGAGATGGATAGTGGTGATAAGATTATCACTGGCCCAATGGATGGGGGTTGGGATGGCCTGTTTAGTTTAGTTGTTTTTTTTTCTACCATTTCCATCCCATCTCCGTGGCCTATCTAATTGACTTGGCAAGTAAATTCACTTAAACCATTTTGTAATCAAAGTAATGATTTTAATCAGGTTTGCTCATCCATTCCACTGATAAGAA
Source organism: Maxillicosta whitleyi (assembly GCA_029822895.1). Classification (NCBI taxonomy): domain Eukaryota; kingdom Metazoa; phylum Chordata; class Actinopteri; order Perciformes; family Neosebastidae; genus Maxillicosta; species Maxillicosta whitleyi. Next base: position 2,900,775 of record JAPSES010000030.1, on the reverse strand, counting down.
AGGCTCAAACACATGACGGTGTGCTAATGAGCGCATTTCTTTTTTTCTTATTCTGACGAGGGCAGGGCAATATTAATTACCTCATCTAGACAGAGCTTTGGAAACACGTGCCATGTTCTGTGTTCTCCCGCCACGCTCTCTGCCATGCCAAAATAACACGCCTGAGGAGAAATTGAGGTTGAAACACTGAGGTCAAAGGTATAATTAAATTCAAACTCAATTTTGGCATGTCCAGCAGTTGGAGAATGAAATTAGGGAGAAGGTGGGGAAACAGTAGACTCTGGAGAATATCTGAGACATTTTACAGCATATTTGACTGCATAATTTCTCTTTGATGTGAGTTAGAATTAAAGAAACAGTGATTTAAATGGCAAAGCAAGTCATAATTAATCAGTGAGAAAGCAAAGCTCTCCTGTGTGCAGGTTTCTATAATTAGATTCTAGTTGTGTGTGGATTTTTTTTTCCACCCTTGATTTTTCATACATGTTTTTATATCTGTGCAACAAAATCACTCCACAATTGAACAGTAGTTTAACAAAGTATATTACAAGACAGAAATAATGATTCATCAAACTATTTCATCTCAGTGTTTTAGTACTTTTTTCTGTTATTTTGTTAATTGCTAAGAACAAAGTCAATAAAAGAATATATTAAATTGGATATCCAGTCAGCTCCCTTTCAAATATGTGTTTAATACGTAAAGCAATATAAGTTTAAACCATTAGTTATATAACACTTCCTTGAAGATAATCTTTAAATGCTCAACATCCCGCATAAATAAGTTCATGATTCTATCCTTATATGGTAGAGCTATGATTGATTGTTTGACTGATTTACTTTACTTTACTAGCTATGGACATGCCTGCTGAACTGACAGCTCTAAACATCACTCCACAAGGAGCTCTTCTGAGGTGGAATCCCCCTCTGTCCAGTGTTGACAACTACGTCTTGACCCTCACACACAACCAGGGTAAGTTACAGTTAACTCAGTCATGTTTTCCAAACATCTTCTACACAAATTTCTTTCTGCAAATAATGGCATATCCATCTGGAAACTCTAATGTTCTAATACGGCTGTTGAAGTGGCCAACCCTTGTTGACAAGTCCTTGTTGACACTCTTGTCTGCTTCAAGTTTGCGTTTCGGGAAACACTTTAATAACCTCTACTTACAGATGTGTCACTGAGAAAATGTATTAATTCAGCACATAAATGATTGCAGTCTTAGACAGTACACAGTATAATGTTCAGATTTGTTTTCAGTTGTGGTTTGTGGAGATGTGACAGGTACCATCAGTGTTTTCACATTAAGAAGTGAGCTCAGTGTGATGCGTCCTTCAAAGCAACATAGATCAATTTGTCTTGCTCTCACTGCCATATGCTTAAATTACTCAGCCTTGGCACAAAAATTGCAGTTATTGCATGCCATAGGTTTCCATCTTTCCTGTATTTTTTTTTTTTTTTTGGTCCTTTTCTTTCTTTTTCTCTTACTCTACATTTAACCCAACAGTATTAAGAGCAAAAGGCAGTGAATGTGCAGCGCCAGGGGAAAGACTACAGTGCCAGGGCCTCGACAAGGGTACTTGACAGGAGATTAACCTAACATACGTGTATATTTTTGATGCAAACCATGTCTTGACCATCTGACATCCACATCAGGGAGGTAAAAGATAGCCAGCCATATTGTGTGGTCCCTCTACAGCAGTTTAGAATATATTCCCTGTACCAAATGGACAAGTGCCAAGGTAAATTCATAAGCCAGCAAGTCAGTGCTCCAGTGCTTAAAGCTACTTTGCTGTGCACAGCTACAGTATTGTTCCAAAGCAATATAGCAAACACACCCATTAGCTTTTGCAAACATGCAATGCTTAGTACTGTAGTTGAATGTTTAACACTTGAACTCAGCTTTTATTTTGTCTCTGGCTCCTATAAACCACAAGTAAAAAACACTACTAGCATATTTCTAATTTGCACATGACCCTACTGAATTAAGCCATGCCCGCAGATATCCAGAGAAATCTGTATTACTGAGCTCATGGAGTCAATGTGTAAATTACACCCTGACGGACTGGACTGCTGCCAGATCATCTCAGATACAGAGACAGTATCTATATGCTGGACACATATTTGGAATCCAACCCAGGCCATAGTTTAGAGAAGTGCAATCTAAGTTAAAGACAAATTCTCTTTAGTGTCAATGTATTAAACCAAGGTCAATAAAGCTCATATTTCAAAAGGCATTACCCTGCATCACAGAGCAGATTTTTATAGGCAACTAGAACCACCCATGTAAAATCCAGAGCATCATGGTATCAGTCAATCAGACTTAACATAAAAGTAGATTAATGGAGTATGAGTATGTCCACACTACTGTCAGGCTGTGCACAGTAGAGCATTAACCGAAAAGCTGGTTTGTCAACGCACCACATCGTTTGTTATTCTCTCCCTCCCTTCCATCACCCTCCTTCATTCAGCATGGGACGGTACTCTCATCTTTCTACATGAAAACATAGAGCAGAAGGTAGTGTCAGCGGACTCAGGTCAGGTTGATGCAGGTCCAAAAAATGTCACTTTATTTATCTGCAGGGTGGGTCACATAACCCCCCCCCCCCCCCAAAGTCCAAACTTTTTTCACTGAGGGCCACATGCATAAAAATACAGAAGGGGCTGAGCCACGGTACTATAAATTAGGTATATAGCCTTAACTTTAGTGTATAAAAGTTAGAAAAATTAATTAAAAGTGGACAAATATGTTATATTGTTGAATATAATTAAAAACAAAACTGCCTACTTCACAGTTTTCCATACATGGATCTTAACTGATTTATTCAGAAAAAGCTTTGGTAGCTCATTCTCACAACAGCCTCAGATTTAGACAGAAGATTTACAGGACAGAGAAAAAAAAAAGTGGAAAATGGAACGGCTGAATTTCAAGCTTGTTATTTAAGTTTTTAGGGTTAGCAACAAACCTAGGCAATGTTCCTTTTGAAACTGTTATCAACATTAACAGCCTGAACTGGAATCAATAACAGGAGTGCGTTTAATTTTAGTAAATTATTCTGGTGAGTATCAGCTGCACTGGGTATGTAAATCCAGCTATGGTGCTGATCTGATGCCATTCGTGCCAAAAATCCAGACAAATTCACTTGATCAAGGAGCAAATGTTCATCAGATGAGATCAGCTGATTGTGTGTGCAGTGGGTGTGTACTCTGTGTGTAAAGTGATGCGCAAAAGCAGGGTAGGTGCAGAATTGATGCTCATTATTGATATTTGTTACATGTGTACTTGCACATGCATGCTTATTACCACATGGGTACTGTGGAATATATTTGACTCACCTAAAGTGGGAACGACTTTGTACTCTGGGAGCAGTGATGCTGTGCTTTGGATCCAGTAAACTTAAATTGAAATTGTCTGCACTCACTCTCTACCTTTCGTTTCTTTGGTTCTGCCGTGTTGAGTAATTTGGGGTAAATTTATTCTCTGATTATTGTCCTTTAACAACTGCCTTTATCATCAGTAGCTCCCCCTGGTGTTGAAACAGAGAAGTGCAATACGTACGGGCAAAAGTTGAAGTGTGGGCCATATTGTATTCCATTTAAAAGAATTCTTGCGGGCCAATTAAAATGGACCGTAGACGGCCGTAGTTTGGACATCCCTTGTCTAAGTGATGTTCTGTAAACCACGCAAGCACCACCAATACTGAATAATAATTCAGACAGCCGGTGTGTTTGGATTATTCTCATCATTTATTTCATGAAGACAATGTGCCCTTTTCTCTAACATGCCGCTGTCTTAACTTTTTCTCACTTTATGCTGTGTTATGTTTCACATTTAAAAGAAAATTCAAGGTGTTAGCCTGTTAGCCAGTGTTTGGGCTGTTGATACTTGTGTCTCTACAGTTTTTTCTTGCCCTTTACTGTACTAGCTGTACTAGCTGCTCATTGTTGAATGACTGTGTGTCTGTGGTGTTCCTCTGCTGTCAATGTGATGACGTCATCATACAACAAGTTTGACTTTATTGACAAATAAGTTCGTCTTAAAAAATCTGAAGTCACTAATGCCCTAGTGCACAGAATTAACAAGAACAACTTAACATGAAGTGTACACATACGGTAAGTCCATAAGTATTCTGACAGTGATGCAAATTTCATACTTTTGAAGTTGAACTAAAATATTAAGCATGGTAAAATATAAATAAATCACTTTTATTCTCAATCAATTTCAATTCAGTCTGCTAGGGCTGTGTGATTAATCAAAAAAGTCGAAATCAGATTTTTTTTTTTTTTTTTTTCAAAAAATGGAAATTGTCTCTGGGCTGCACGTCTCCATGCTACCATTGGCTCCTCCTCCTAACTGTGAGAGTGGTCTTTCACAGAAGTACAATGTATAATGACCTTGGATGTTATATCTGTGATGGACTCGCAGTTGTACCGATGTAAACCATGGTCCACGCACAGATTAAAATATAACTGCACGGGGATCACTCATCGTACCGTACCATCTTCTTCTGATCCGGGTCATGGGGGGCAGCTGCCTCAGCAGAGTAGCCCAGACAGCCCTCTCCGCAGCCACATCCACCGGGTCTGGGGGAATCCCAAGGCATTCCCAGACCAGACCAGAGATATAATCCCACCAGCGTGTCCTCGGTCGGTCTCTTCCATGCATGGATCCCCCAATTTAAATATAACCACATGGCCCTCACTGGGGTCCATGCACACACACACGCACACACACGACTAATGCATCTTATTGACTTACATTGGTATGACCTCTTTGGGCCCATCATGGAATTTTCAGGGATTCTGTGATACCATCACCGATTGAGGAAGGGAGTAGTACCTTGCATTGTGGACTGTCTTTTGTAGTTTTACCCAAAAATCTAAATCACAAATCAGGTTTTCACAGGCAAAAATTGGGAGTTTATTTTTGGCCAAAATCGTGCAGCCTTGCACTATGTAGTAGCTGTCGCTAAATCAAACACACCAATGAAGAGACCTCAATATTAAACCGCTATAGCCTGTCCTTCTACTCAGCATCATACCTGTCATTGTAACATGTACAACAATTATTTGACAAATCAGTAATTTTTTGCAGTCACAGTTTCACATGTTAGATAGCAGAAACCTGAAAAGCTGCAATCGTACAGTACAGTAACTCTTTTCACACACTTTAAATTGGTTCCACTGTCAATAACTTACAGTGATGCTTAGAAGCAAAGATGATTAGTCATTTTCAGTAGTTTATGTAAGGCATGTTACAGTGTTCAGTCATATTTTAGTTCAATAAACATGAATAATGTGACTTATTTTTGCAGACTTGAGCATATTTTACCAAAAGAATAAATTTTGAGAAATCTTTTGAACTGTAAAAAGACCCCAGGTGGACATTTTATATTTTCCCTTGCTCAGGTATATTTTCTAAGAGAGACTGTGAAGTAATCTATTTTTATGTGTGGGATGGTGTGTAAGTAGTGAAGATAAAAACCTTGTGTGCCTTTTACTTCTATTTCCACAGTGACAGCCGATACTTTCCTTGTGGAAGGCACCAAACAGGAGCACCAGCTGTCCAACCTTAAGCCAAGCACCACCTACTCTGTTGCCCTGTACGCCACCAAGGGACCCCTCACCAGTGGCACTGTCATCACCAACCTCCAGACTCGTATGTATTCATTTTGTTCAGCTGGTCTGGCCACAGTGGGCGGTATAGTGACTCAGTGGCTAACGGTGTCTGTTTCTGTGTGGAATTTAAATGTCCTCATTTGTGTGTTGGTTTTCTCTGAGCGTTTGAGTTTCTTTTAAGTGGAGAGAGTGCTTTTCTTCCAGAGGAGTAAAAATGCAATAAGGTGTGTGTGTGTGTGTGTGTGTGTGTGTGTGTGTGTGTGTGTGTGTGTGTGTGTGTGTGTGTAATCTACAATTAATTAGAAATATTTTAATCTAACTTTAAAAAATGTATGTGAATTTTGAGTGCATTTCAGTTACTATTGATCTTTAAAAAAAAAAACCCTTATCTCATTTATCTCTGTTTGACCTAACATGGTGTCATGTGTTGCATAAATGAGCATCTTTAACAGGGTCACAGTAACTGTCAAGAGAAATACACTTGTGAAGTCTTTGTTTAACTTCTGCCTGCTTTACCTCCCGGTGACCCACTGTTCTCATTATATTCACCTTTATTGGCAGGGGAAAGTTAGGGGTGAAGGAATTGCTCCAGTTTAGCTGAGCTGCAGCTCTGTGAACCTTATTTTTTCTGGAGTTCTAGAGGGAGAAAAAAAAAAAACTTTTCAGTCAGCAGAGGAGTTCATATCCCCTAAGGAGTACTAGAGGTACCTGTCCTGCACTGCAGCAGAGACAAACTGCTTGAAACAGAAACAAACTCTGACAACATATTAGAGTAGGACTGCAGAGACTTCAAACCTAAGTGGGACTGAAGAGAATTGGGTGTTCCTACAAGCATGTCAATGTTGTGCATGCATATAGCAACTCATACATAAACAAATTTTCTTGGCAGTTTTAGGTAATTCTAATTTGGAAACAGATGCTACCTAGGACTTCATGTACCTGGGGCTTTTCAAGAGAACAAAAACAAGTGTTTCTTCCTCCCATATACAAGAATTTCAGAAATTATTGGGATGCAAGCAGCATACAAGTACTTTAGATGATTTGCTTTCTGTCTTTTGAACACCACACACTTCTGAATCAAGCACAAAGATTAATGCATGACTTTGTTTTTTCTCCTCCTCTGAGTAAACTAAAAGTGTGCTGTTTCATGTCAGAAGAAATATGACAGCTCAATTCCTCAATACAAGGCAAAGTGCTCTATTTAGAAATAGGATAAGACTGTTTCCTGTGATTACAGTGAAATTTTAGCTGCTATCCACATACATTATTAGTAGATGAACATATATTATGTTGCCCTAGAATAACCTACTTGGACATAATTAATTTTTATAATTAATCCAATGATATTTATCTTTTAGTTTTACCCTCATCTCACAAAGCAGTAAAAATTCAATAGAAAACTGTTGAGATAATCGTGATCTTAATCAAGTGCTTTGTACACACACTAAAATAATTTAACCAAGTTGTATTTAGAAAAAATAAATAAATAAAATAACATGCACAATGTACTTTATGCTAACAGAAACATTAGAATATTAACACAAACATCATACATGCATATGTGCATTAAACATTGCACCTTATGGCCACTAGAGTTGTCTGCACTAGGGGTGGGAATTGATAGGATTTCATCAATACCAATGCAAATGATGATTCTGCTTATCAATCCAACTCCCTATCAATTCTCCTATTGATTCAAGAGTGTTTTTTTTTTGTTTTGTTTTTTTGAGTGGGGAAAAAAGTAGTCGGACAGGTCATAGTGGAGCTTGTTTGATCATTTTCCATATCAAATCATTCACAATGTCACAATGAGTGGACCAGGTCTGTGCAGGAGTCCGCTATCTCCAGATGTCTGGAGGGCTGTCCATGCAGCTACCTTCAGCCATGTTTTCACAGGCCAAACATTGCAAACTGTGCATGCGCAACTGGAGTTCTGCTGTTTCTCCAGGAAATGAGCAGTATCATCATGAGTTTTCAAAGTGCTGTAATCACACACAGTTTAATTGATATTAACTAGAATTCCAATTATAAAACTAACCATCTGGAATTTTTACTGTGTTTTATTGTTATACTGGTATTCGTTACATCCTTACATGCAGATCTCACCAGGTGGTAACTTATATGTTTCTGACTTCAATGGGATCTTCTAAAGCCTGATTTTGTTTTCTTCTTCAGTGGAAAATATTGTATTGTAAATAAGCTGTGAAAGTAGATTCAACTATTGACTGGTATGGTCATCTACTCTGGTTCTATCTTTGGCTTTAGCTCTTCTTTTAGACATTATTCTTAAATGGTAAGAGAGATCAGAGTTTGCTGTGTTATACCAGCAGGCAACAACAGACATCTGCATTTCTGTCACTGTAAAAGGTAGCATGTCTCTAATAGTAACAACATGAAATGTCACCAGGTTACACCTTAAATGACACTTCTTATAAATTGTAAATCTGCAGAATTAGTACCATCTGTAGTCTGTTGTTGCTGGGATTTATGAAGTAGGAAATATTACACTGAAATCTGCTGTTGGCCATAGGTAAACTAACACTATGGAAATGATAATAAGACATCTTTCATGTGGATTTTGATGTGTGTTCTTCTGTCTAGATCTTTGTGAAAGTACACACTGTAGGTTATGAAGAAGTACTTGATTAATTTCACACAAAGTTTTCAGTGATGGCTTGTTTTATCTATTCCTGTAAAGCTCCAGGTATACCCTTCAAGTAATGCAAAAGGTATAAATACATATGTCTTTTTTTTTTTTTTTTTACTGCTAGATCAGTTGTTCAGAGGTGTATACTAGCACATGTGCTAATGCAAAAGCATCATGTGCAGAGTATAAAGGGTCAGTGAAGGTTCCCACTGTCAGGTTTTGACTTTTCACTCAAAATTTGGCCAAGACTGCTTCAGCTATTCAGCTTTTAACGTGTGTTTTCTTTGTTGATTTCCAAGCCTCTTAACCACAGCTGAGAGTTGTTTTGTTGTCTGGACGTCATGCCTCAAGAGTTCAACATAGAGTAAGACAGCTTGGCTTCCCAAAGGCTGATATTTAAGCTATAGGGCTGGAAAATGAGGGATTTTGCTACGGGTGTCTCTATAAGCCTCTAGGCTGCAGCACCGAGGCTTTTTTTTCCTTCAGATGTGTCTGAGCCCACTTGCTGAGTACTGCTTGGCAAGTTTTTGAAGGAACAGAGATCCTTTGCTGCAGGCAGCTTCACTGAGCTCAGGCTGATGGTTGTTCACCAAGTGCTGAGAGTGCTACTATTACAGATACATCATCTAAATTCTTCAGATATTTGAAGGAAAGTGTGATGTTGTTATTACTCTGTATAGAAGTGTTCTGAACTGTTTTGTGCCTAATTTTTGTATTTATGTAGAATAATGTGCTGTACATCTAGTCTAGACTTTAAATTCAAATATGTGTTACTATACATTTGATACTTTCACACAGTTGCTGAAAATGTGGGAAACACAGTGAACTATGCAATAGCATTCAGAGTAGCATGTGTAATATTAGCCAATAATACATATTATGATAGTAATAATATTAGCTGTGTTTGCGTGGAGTCTCTCCAGGTACTCCAGCTTCCTCTCACAATCCAAAACACATACACTAATAGGTTAATTGGTGAAGCTGAACTGCCCATAGGTGTGAATGTGACAGTGATTTATTGTTTGTCTCTATATGTCAGAACAACAATGAACTGAAGACATGTCCAGGGTGTACCCCACAACCCTCTTGAGGATAAAGTGGTTCAGAAGGTGAATACATATTGCTAAGGAGTCTAAACAGGAACAAACATAGTTATTCTACAGCAAACCAAGGGGAACTAGGATATCTCTCAAGTAGGTTGGTATCATTCTGCCTCTGAACTGAATTCTAGAGGCTGTACCTTTAGGCATTGTTTGAAAGCCCCAAGCATTTCAGAACAGCGGAATGAGTCCTTATGTTATATAGGTGGTGGTGTCTTTAATCATTTGCCATTCAGCTGAGTTGTTAATAAAACATTTTATGGTGCAATAAAATAAAGCTACATTTGTTATTGGTTTATAGAGATTCTTAACGACTAAAAACGACAGGATTCAGCCACAAAAATACCTCTTTCTGAAGCGCAAATATAGAGATGTGATGAGATGTAACAGCCACACTGATGCTTCATCTGTCTTTACCTCCTTAATATTGTTCATTATGTTAATCGACTGTGTTCTTGAAAATCTTTATTAGTTTTACATCACCTCTATATCATCCAGACAGAGCAATTCTTTTCATAATCAGTGTAGAGATGTGATATTCAATCCAAACCTCCCTCCCTCGCCTTCCTACTATAAATTGCTGCCTAAGCTGCCCTTCCCATCTGCTGCACTATGGATGTGCGTGTTTTGTTTTTTTTTGTTTACATCATTTGTTAATGAGCCATTAAACATAACCAAATCTATTCATCTCAATCCCATTGTTCCAACCTCCTTGTCTGAAGCTTCAGAGCTGCCAGGAACTTGGATGACACCTGCCCACCTGTTTGGGTACACGCCATTCAAAGGTTTAATTGGTGGGAAAGTGTGTGAAAAAGAAAAGGATAATTTAAGGATTTAATAGGAGGATGAAGGAAAAGAGGGTCGCCCTTTTCTATAGATTGAAAATCCTCCTGTCTCGTATTTTCCCCCACTCAAATATAAGCGCCAGTGTTCATCAAGACACAGGGATGACAAGAACAAAAGATAAACCCTGTTTAGTCTCTGGCACACTGAGCTAGAATGGCAGCTTGTCAGATAAGAAGAAAAGGAGGAGGTGGACAAAGGATGGAAACGCAAGAGCAGCGGAAGAAATAAACACAAGCACAAGTGGAGATAAGCAGAAGGATGAAGTAGAGGAAGACCTTCCAATCATGTGGGAATGACAGAGGAAAATAAGAAAGGAGAAGCAGAAGAGGTCTGTAAGGAGGAGATGTTTCGCAGTGGAGGGCATTGGTACGTTAGTACAGGCCGTGGTAGAATCGGAATTGTGCTGCTAATATGTCAGAACTTCTCCTTCAGCCTCTCAGACACTTTTTTTCCCCTTTTCTCTCTTTCTGTCATCTTCTCTCAATCCTTCTGTCACACAAAGTGGAGCTGCCTATCACTGTCTCTGTGAGAAGCCACCACACATCTTCTTGGGGGTTATCAGGACGTGTACATGCTGTTAATTACCGAGCTGTCATTGAGATTTCCATACACGCGCACAAGGATCAGAGTGAGAAGACAGTGGGGGACTATAAGTGATTTTCCACAGTGCATCCAGAGTCGTATGAAGTCTTGAGCAAAATATTGTAGCAAGCTAAGAAAGCTGGCTATAAGGCCAAGTTAGTTTCACTATTGAGGTAGAGCAGCACAAAAATGTATCAAAAGAGTCCAACGGGGAATCACAGAAAGAGAGAAATCACTTACTTACACCGAGATGTGTTTGGTAAGTGGCTGATGATGTAACAACAGGAAACTGATATCCAAATAGAAGGTCATCTATTTTCTATTATGCTCTAAAATAAGGATATGACGTGTCAATACTTCAGCTACTAGTAGGAAGATCTAATACTGACTCAAAAAGGGCTGATGTAAGGTGAAGAAATTGAGGTGAGTCTCTGTGTGATTTGGTTAAAGTAGCAACAAAGACACTATAATCAAGCCTTGTTTAAAGCCGTGCAGAGACTCAGAAGATATTCTTGGATGGTGTGATGTAATGTGCAGTAAAACCTGGGTGGGCCTGCTGATCAAGGGCTTGAAACCGTTTGAAACTGTGACTTAATTTTGTCCTATAGGGATTTATGGCTGCTGATGTGGGGACTGGTACATTTATAGTACATGCGCATGAATGTGGGATTGATATTATCTCATTTTAGTCCAAGCAGTAAGAATGAATAGTAGCTGTAGATCAGTGGTTCCCAACCTTTTTGGCTCGTACCCCATTTTAACATCACAAACTTCTGGCGACTCAGGACATTCAAAACAGAGATTTTTTTTTTTTTTTTTTTTTAATTCATTTATGTTTGGTCATGTAATAGTTTGCTATAATATGTTGCAAATAAAGGTTTATTTTAGATGACATTTAGTCTATATAATGTATATTATTATGGACGGAGGCAGAAAAGCCAGGTTCAGATTACTGCACAAAGGGAGAATCTGATTTTCTTTGGTCTGGATATGAACAGTCAGTCCAGTTTTTTATTACCAAGGCTGACAGTTAATACTGAACAAACAATAACTCAAACTATGAATTATGAAAGAGCTGCAGCATCTGAAACTGACCACAGTGAACATTTGACAGATAAACAGAACCACAGAGCTTCAGCTTCACAGTTTGTCTTTTATGTATGTGACTGTCTATCAACTCACCATATATTTTTTATTAGTAAGTTGTTGGTTTTTTTTTTGTTTTTTTTTCAACAATAACTAGAAATTTTAGTTGACCTCATTTGAATTCCAGGTGACCCCATATGGGGTCCCATCCCCAAGGTTGAAAATCAATGCATTAGAGTCTATGGATGGTCTAAGGTTAAGACCAGAGGCGAGCATTATCATTGTTTTATCTGTTCCTTGTTTGATTTTTACAAACATGGAAACATATGTGAGCCAGTACTCCTTTATGCTTAAATAATCTGATTATGTTATTCTGACAACATTTAAATGCATAATATCTAATATTTTGCACTTAATTTTGTGTCCCATCGGACCTTACTATAGAAATAAAAAGTATGACACTCAGTGGCAGGAAATACATAAATATGTGTACACCTCTTTAAATGTTATTTCTTGAATTTTTCATATAGTTATATTGTAAACGTAAAATAAAGACTCTCACCCATTTCATACAACCGTACAAGGTTTGTCATGAATGGAACCGAAATGTGTTTTTCACTGTACAAAGAGGTTGTGAACTGACCAACAGCAGAAACAGTAACAATACAGAGCAATATTCTGATATGCTGGAGTTACAATACATTTGTAACACATTTGTGCACATTTGCTTTTGGCTTCAGAGACACAGAAACCTACTGAACATGGCACAAAAAGGAAAGTAAAAGAAAATAAAGACAGGTTAATACACAGTCAAAGGTGTTTTGTTTTATATGTATGTGAGTTATGCCTTTCACTTTTGCTTCATCAGGTTCAATAGAAGCAAAATAGACATTCTGTCAATAAGACCTTGAGCAACACTGACAGGAATCAAAGTAAAAAAAAAAAAAAAGATGCACTTCTCTAGTTTATTTAATTTTAATTCTGCTGTTTTTTTCATGTTTGGCTCAGTGCAGCAAGGACAGCACTGTTGATGGGTTTTGCTACAACTCATTATTCACTTATATTAATGTGCTGAAATGGCAATATGACAGATATGTCCATCTGTTGATGAAGTCTAATTCAGTTGAGGTGGATTATGATGATGAGAAAGCCAAAGGTAAAGCTTAATGTTTTTTTCTACGTAGCAGATCTGATTATTTTGCTGCTGGTCTAATTGCCCTGCACTTCATCTCTAATAACAAATGAGATGTAGCTTGTGTTCATTAAATATCAGATGATCAAAAGCCTGATGACGCCAAACCTTGACCCAAACTCAGTTTATTATCATGAGAAAAATTCTTAGATATTTTACAATATAATTATTGTGGCCAGACTTCACCTTAGTAGATTAATAAATAATACCTCGCCCTAACAAAGTAAATGAACAATAGCAGCAAGATCAAAAATGAACACATTTTGATGAATTAGTGCAATATAATTGTAATTACAAACTTCGTATGAATATGTGCTATGGTTGGCACTGTCTGAAGCATCAGAATAAAAATAATGTGAGTGGGGTGTTGAGGGTCCTTGGCAGGGCTTAATTTAAGCCTGAACATGAAACAGAACCACCAGCGTGGTTGGGTGGAAGCTATTTAATCGGATCCGCCATCTCCATATATCACAAAGAAAAATAGCAAAACATAATTAATTAAAATAATAAAAATGTATTAAACAGTGTGTTAATAACATGGTTAATAAGCAATCAGTAGCACGAGTATAGCAAATGTAGCTAAAAGTTGCTAGCTTTGACGCGTCAAAGCAACTAAACTGACAACAGCCTCACAAGCACTTTCCACGGGTGCTTCACCGGAGCTTCGTAGCCAAGCCATGTCTCAGGAAACGGGTGTAGTGGTGGTTTTCCCTGGACAATGTGAAACGAGCAGACATACAACTTTTTCGGAGGATGTTTTGTGGTGAAGCGCCCGTAAAAAGTGCTTGTGAGGCTGTCAGGTAAGGCTGTTATGGGCGCTTCACCGGAGCACCGGAAAACGGCCTCCGAAAAAGCCGTATGTCTGCTGCTGGTGATGGCGATGAAGTGGCAAGTGGCAATCTGGAGTGTGTGTATGTTGCCTTACACTGTAAAAAATAATAAGTTATGCTTGCAAAACGGGAGGAAACTCGTTGCCTCATATTAGTTAAGTAAATGTTACTGTTCTTTTTCAAGTTATGTTCACTTACATCATTACATAACTTGAAAAAGAACAGTAACATTTATTTAAGTAATGTAAGGCAACGAGTTTCCTCCCGTTTTGCAAGCATACCTTATTATTTTTTACAGTGTACTGTATGTTGCCTTATTGTGTGTGGAGAGTGAGCGAATGAGTGAGAGCCTTTATTCTGAGCGTTGTCTTTGGTGGCTAAAATGTTTACTGTCATTCTTTGTTTGCGAAATAAATGATTAAACATGAATTTGCACTCTGTCAGGAGTTGATTGCTGCTACTAACATAACCTAGTTT
>JAPSES010000030.1:2850638-2882309 GCA_029822895.1 Maxillicosta whitleyi | reverse complement strand
CACAGCGACAACGATTTTTAGAAGATGGAAGGAACAAGGAGATCAAGCTCGTGGTCAGTGACAGAAGTGCAGACCTTTCTGTGCGTGGTGGCCGAGGACCGCATTCAGAAGGAGCTGGATGGAGCAACACGGAAGTGTAGTAGTCGCCTGCAAACTACTTCACAGCAGTGTCGACCCCGCCAACTCCGCCCATTCCAAGCAGTCCGACTACCTCTTGGCAGTGGAAAAGGAACAGGGCCGGTTCTACAAGTGGGTAGAGTCATGCCGCGCTAAAGTGCACCATACCGTACCGTGCCGATCCTGCAGTGGAAAAGCCCCATTAGGCACATAGGACACTGATTTATTAAAGGTTTGCACATGTAAAAACGTGCGAAAACTTGACAAACTTATGCACGGAAAAACACAATGAAGGTTATCTATTAACAGGGCGGACCAAGGGTTACATCTCTCAAATGGGCAAAATAGCTCACATAACCCATTCAGCATGTTTGCCTTGATGAATATGAAATATGGATGTTGAAACTTTTTTTCTGAGGAGTAGATGCAAATATTTATTTAGCATGTGAAATGTGACAGATTTTGCATCTATATTTAGCATGTCTGAAAGGAAGGTTTAAACTGGCACAGCTCCACGCAAAACTGTTGTTATGGCAAGGACGCAGCATAGGCACAACCACAGGCAACGCAGAAAACCAATCTGTTCTGCTCGCCTCAACAGTTTTGGAATAACGGAATAAAAAATAACTTTTATGGCATAGGCTACTTTTCCACTTGATCTGATGATTGTGTTTAAAATTCCACACCAACATTAGGCTCAAACAAGTTATTTAAGCCATAACTGATGCAATGAGTTGCTTTTCATTTCTTAAACAGCCATTGATTTGCTCATGATCATAAAAATTGGCCAATGCCAGGAATCACTGGGCTCATCTGGCTTGTGAAAGTGTGTCCAGAACTGAACCCCGCTGAGAATCACTGAAATGTGATGAAGAGCTGATGCAGGCTTCTGACTCTCCCTTCATTAATTAAAGATGTTGGCAAAAAAAAATCAATGGAACTATGGGTATAAATAATGTTGTGACATTTATTGTGACACTGCATAGAGTTAAGCATAAAGGACATGACAGTGAACGCATCCTGTTATCAAACCCAAAGGTTGTCCAACAGGATATTGTACTTTGGACTTTTTGTTTGGTGGTGCACTATATATAAACACATATAACAACTGGTTGATTTCTGATCTCATGTCGCATTCAAAGGCCTTGATGGTTTTAAACTTTTTTTTTTTTTCCAGAAATAAGCCTCTTTAGCTGCCAGTGGATTTAGATGGCCTCCGATGATGGTGGATGTTGTTGGACTCTGTGTTCAATGTTAACAAGGATTAAACAGCAGTAGTTGAATTTACGTTGTATTAATTATATGCATTATTATAAGCTTCAGTCTCAAGAAGAAAACAAAGAAATGTCTTGCAGTAAATCACTGCAGATTGTTTGATAAATTTGTTCACTTTTCATTGGCAACACTACTTATAATTAGATGTTTATAAAGATATGGTCCCTTTCAGGTCAAAGGAACTCTCTCTCGCGCTCTCTCTCTCTCTCTCTCTCTCTCTCTCTCTCTCTCTGACACTGTTACAGTGTGTGGTTGACCATTGGGTGTCACTCATGCACAAAGAATGCTACTGTAATAAGATTTCAATGGTCAAGATTTTAGCCTTTCTCTGTCTTTTCATCATTATTCATCACTGTGTGCACGACATTCTGTACATTGTACACAGTGTTCTTCTTTATGAAAAAATAGATACACAAAAGTGTGAAATTTTCTTTCTTGGTTTCATGATTGCACCTTGTTATATTGGCATTACAGTCAGAATACTTTTAACATCGCCTGTGTTACTGTAAGAACAGTGAAGTAAAGAGTAAAAACTGCAAATGTAACTTTTTAAAACATCTGTTCATCAGTGTTATTGTCGGCTTTAGTGTAGTTGTCAAAAAGCATTCAGTGGTTGTTTTAATATTGCTACATTAAACACTAATCATCCTAAACAGAAAAAAATAATAATTGTTTTGACATCCACTTCTATTATTTACTCTTTTCATCACTTTTGTCATGTTCTTTTATATATATTTAAACCTTCAGTCACCCAAGAGAGCTGCCACAGTAACCTCTGTCACATTTTAAATTCATATAGTTTGACAATAAATGAGTCATTCCACTCATGCTCAGAGCGAAAATGATCAGTGCCTCAAGAGATTGAAGTGCTCCTTGGAAGAATTTTCTCTGTTTTTTAATACTGAGGGTCTGGCTCGGCTGACTATATGTGTCCGTATTACTGCAGCAGTGATCTAAGTGCATATCGCTGAGCACTAAAGCACTCAGCCAGGTTCCCCTCTTACTGAGATAATGGCTTTTTATCATCTACACCGAAGACTGCAGCTGTAAAATTTATTTCATATTTAATCAACATTAACGTAATAGTTTGTAAATGCTCAAATCAGTGTTAGCTGCTTGCGTGTCTGGAGTGACAATATTCCACCATTTACACCCACAAGGACAAACACACATAGACCGAACATCCGATCATTCAGCCTCACATACACAGTCAATAGTTGAGTTTATGAAGGTATATATTACCTTTGATAAGACAGCACTGTTTGGCTTGCAATAAAAATCTTATCTTGACCCTGAAAACCCGATGGGAAAATGTCGGATCTCAAAGATATAGAGACACCATTTACCAGCTGCTTCCCTGCATAATTCACATGGACACATTGCTTGGAAATGTGCAGTTTTTTTTTTCCAAACCGGCTGAATATTTCATTTTTACTTGTTCATATTTTATGTGTATCCAGGCCAAACACACATTTGCACAAATATATGCTCGTGGATTCACACACAAACACTTTGGCAAGGTCAGGTTTTATTTTGATCAGTTGGTGGATTGTGAAAATGCTCGGAGAAAGTAAAGCTTCCAAACGTCCCAGTTTCTCAAAACAAGTGATAAAAGATAGAAGAGAACCAGTTGTTCACCGGAAATAGAAATGTTTGTTTCCTGATTGCTTAGCAGCGTCTTATCTTAACCCTTCTCCACTTTGTCTCCATCCTCCTTGTTTATCTTTTTACTTATGCCTGTATGACTTTTAACTTCTGAAAACACAAATAGCTGCTTTTCATTAGCAGTAAATGGAAACTTCAATTTAATATCAAATTTCTATCATGAATATCCTTTTTCATTACGGTCGAAATATATCTGACTAGTTTGAAATATATTATAATAGCGGAACACAATCCAAGCAAAAGGTTTATTTGTTGCCATTAGAGTTCAGAATATTCTCATTAATTTTTTTCCTGCTTTGTTATGTTAAAAGTAAGTTGATTTTTCTTTACACTAGGAGCTGATTCTTGATTCAGAAGACACGTGGATTCGTCTGGAGGGGCTGGGGGAGACGACAGAGTACACAGTGAAGCTTCAGGCTGCGAGGGGACTCGACACCAGTGCTGTTGTTTCCACAACTTTCACTACAGGTACAGGAGACACACACTGTATGTAGCCTTGCACCATTTTCTTTTTTTTTTTTTTTTTTTCTTTTTTTACGCAGCATTTCACATAATAAAGGTGCACAATAATAGGTCCCCAAAGTCACCCATAAATTGTATATCCCTTCCCTGTAAACTGGTGAGGGAAATTTCCCATTAAGCTGCACCTGCAGGGTAGCAGTAACTGAACAATGCGCTTGAATAATTTTCAGTGTGGTGTGCGTTTGTGCACGACATGTCACTCATACCAAAGTTAGAGGCAGCTTCATGAACCTGCTAAACATCAAGAATTCACATGAACACACTAAGTCAGTATCTATTATTTTGCACATAGTAGCAAACTAAGTGGTGAAAATGTAACATGTTGTCAGTGATATTGCCTTGTCAAATTTTTAATTAATGTCCGGACACTTTATTGCAGCAAAACTGGTGATTAATGTAAATCCCAAAGTCACTATTGTGTTTGCTTTGTTTTGAATTAAACCAAAACCCCTGTGGGAGGTTCAGGCCTCTTCACCAGGTTTTGTTTTTCTCATTCAGTGCTGAGCAAGGGACTTTGCTTATCAGATTTTTGGCTGACAACAGCTCTTAGCTGCATCTGATTTATCAGGTCAGAAAGACCTCCTTTGAAGGGTTTATGATTAAGTTTTCACTTGATTGATTTTTTTATATTTAAATATGACCTAGAAATATCCCGAATTTTGCAAAGAATTGATTATCTTTTTGTTATTTTACGTGCTCTTTACATTTCTATAAAGAGACTAAGTTTTAAGTAAAAGGGAAGAAAAACATGATCAAACCATGATTTGTCAACACTCCCTCCTCCTCTGCTCCTCTCCAGGGAGTCGTTTGTTTGCGACACCTCAGAATTGTGCTCAACACCTGCTGAACGGAGAGACTCTGAGCGGCGTGTACACCATTTACATCAACAGAGACCCCAGTCAGGGTGTGCAGGTGTACTGTGACATGACCACTGATGAAGGAGGCTGGATTGTAAGTCACTGTGAAAATAACACCTTTTTAATGGTACTGTAAGAACCTGTGTCAACTGGGTAAAAATAGATTCAGGGGAACAACGGAAAATTGATGTCAAAATCACCTACTTGCAGCACCGAACATGTCAGGTATTTTAGTCTAGGAAACTGAAGATTTTTTTTTTACCTTCCACTTTTGTTCTTAGGTATTTCAGCGTCGACAGAACGGTCTGACGGACTTTTCCAGGAAGTGGAATGACTATCGGGCCGGTTTTGGGAATCTGGAGGATGAGTTCTGGCTTGGTAATACTCATAAGATCACTTTTCTAATTTGATGTGTAGAGTTTCAAAATAATCCCAGGTCTTCTCTGTTATTGAGCAAGGAAGCATCATTACCAGTTCCTGGTATTTGGCTTGACTCAGTGTTAAAATCCTATTTCTGTCCTGATCCAATCAGACCCTGAACATTAGCCCATCAGTCTGAGTCACGTGTAGAGTTGAGGTGTACTGCTTTTATTTTGACACACATTAAATCACATATCACATCAGACATTACATAGGAAAAACCACATGCAGGATAATATTGTTTTAATCAAAAATTGTA
The DNA here is from genome assembly GCA_029822895.1 of Maxillicosta whitleyi. Taxonomy (NCBI): domain Eukaryota; kingdom Metazoa; phylum Chordata; class Actinopteri; order Perciformes; family Neosebastidae; genus Maxillicosta; species Maxillicosta whitleyi. The sequence continues at coordinate 2,877,194 of JAPSES010000030.1, read as the reverse complement.
GGGTATAGGGGAGTAATTGGCATACATTTGTAATCCTGAAAATTTAGGAATACTATACTGAGTCTGACTCATTGGCAGATTATATATTTGACTGGTGAGGGCAGTGTTCCATTTTTTACTATGTTCTGCTAGCCTGGCTAATGTATTTCAGCAGTATTTTATGGATTACAGTATGATATTGAGCTGCAGCCTGACATGTATTTTGTTCAGTCTATGTTACACTTTTCTGGAGGCTGTATTACCCTCTTTATCTACACGCCATCTCTATGACTGAGGGGGATTTATTGGGGCAATCAATAGAAGGTCAGAGCTTTCACTTGGTTTCAATTGACATATCTGTTTTATGGGGGGGAGATCTCTCCAATATTTTGTGCCGATACTATCACCCCTTTTTGTGAGATTTTTCACTCTGCATTAAGATGGAGATCCATGCTGCGAGAACCTTTTTCTTTTCTCATCTCATCTCTCCTACTTGACTTCACAAAGTCTGTCCAATTCATTCATTACTGGATTCTCTGAAAGCTCATCTCTCCCTGAAATGACTGGGTAATTGTTTTTAGCATGGCTCTGATTCACAGACAAAATAACAGAACGTCCTCAGTGTTTTGATGGACTGCTGCAAATTCTTTCTTCTCCAAATCTCATTATAAAACAGTAATTATATTCATTAGAAAATGTGCAAATGACTCATGTTTCTTCATGGGCCAGTTTTTGTGTTATTGTTTTGGTGCAGATGATTAAAGGGAAATATTACATGAATATTTCATTAAGTTAATCAGGACCTTGCAAAAAATGTTTTTTGAACTTTTTGATTAGAGGAATTAAATAACACTGGAGGGAAATTTTGTTGCATCACATTATCTGCACAATGTAGCAAGCTGAAAGCTGTTAATGTGCTGATACATTTTAGATCCAAATCCAAAGCAGAACTTCTGTCCTTTTTGTGATGGAGGTTGACAAATTGTGAACACAAAAAAATAAATTTGACAAATATACTGGCAATACAAGATACATCAAGTCAGTATTTATATTAAAGCTGAAAACAGTCAGTAAATTCATTCCATTACTAGAAATTAGTGCTGGGTGATATGGGAAAAAAAAAAAATCATATTACAGTCTTTTTTTTTTTTTTCATGTCAGACAGTATCGATATGTAAATCAAATCACTGTTTTTGTCAAGCTTACATCTTCCGTTACTCATACGTCAACTGTCAAGACATCAGAATGTGATGTTTGATTTAAGTGTGATTTATTTTCTGTCAGAGGTTGAACATGACAGAACATTATACAACTGTTCAGATAAATAAAATATCTACATATATTTAAAACTAAACTAAAAGTCTGACCAGTAGGCAAAATATGGGGGGTGGGGGTGGGCATTCTTTAACTGCTGTAGCTGGCGTAAACCAAAAATGAAACTTAAGATGTTTTGAACGTCCGACCCAGTCGCCCAAGTTCTCATTCAGATTTGTCATTACCTCCCGCTGCAGCCCAAACATTAGTGTGGGCTGTGCTTTCTCTTACACCCGTGCTGTGTGTGTCAACCTAACTTGACATGGCTCTACCCTAATTGGTTCAGTGCGGCACTACTTAATTATGACTGAATGTTCTTATGTCTGTCAAAACATAGACGAATGAATTCTATCGATATTGTATCGAACGTGTTATTTCATGATTATTATTTTATCACCCAACCTTACTGGAAACAATACATTTGAATATTACAGGTAGTTCTCGGATTACGAACGAGTTCCGATCCTACGCTGTCGCCATAACCCGAATTTCCACGTAAGTTGGAATTAACCCTTTAGTACCCCTAAATCTCTAAATAACTATCCAAGTACATGTATTATACTTCATATTAATAAAATAAAGTACAAAATAAGATACTGTACTTAAAATATGTACAGTTTACAGTACATATGTACAGTAATAGCAGATGAGACACCGGCGTCGTAAAGTCGAAATAATATAAGTCGGGTACGTTGTAAACTGAGGACTACCTGTACTTAGTGTTTCACCTCATGAAAATATATATATTTTGCTAAATAAACTGTTGTCACTTTTAATGATTCAGTGTTGTATGAGCAATTTGTGTTCAGAATATCGTACTTGCTGCTTCATGGAAATAGCATTCTCAGCTCTACCTGCTGCTGTTCAGTGCCACCACAGGGATGATGTTTCAAAGCAGCTCTTTTATCACAGCATGTACAATTTCATTTAAACCCGGTGGTCTAAATTAATCTTTTATCTTCTAAGAAAAAAAGGTAGAGTAAATACTTACTCTTGCGCACAGCATTTAATGTAAACAGTGGACAGATGTCTTCGTAAGATAAAACACCAATGCATAAAGTGGTACCATTCAACACAGGATGTGGTAGTCAGATACAAAGCGATAGAAATGCTTCTGGCAGATAGACCTGGCAGGGGTTCACTTCATTTCTAGGTGGTTCTCTAATGACTGTGTGTGTATAATATAATATCTAGACGTTGGAGGTATCTGGTTCAGTGGATACAAAATGTCATCTGACCTCCTTCCACCTCAGCTGAATCAGCTATAATCTGCCCTCTCACCACTCATGGATGCAAACCACACCAGGGCACCTCCATCTCCAGGGTTTCACTTTGCTTTCCCAGTGCCTCCTAGGATGCACTCTCCTTCCTTTCCTCCCTGTCTTTCTACTGTACTCCACGCTTTCAGTGCATAAAAGCAGCTTAATGTAACCTCGGGGTGTGAAGCTACTCTGCTCTTGTGAAAGCTTCTCCCTGTGATGCCAGATTACAGATAACATGTCAGCAGGGAACAGAAGCCTGGGCGGATGGCACAAAATGTCAAGGCTAAGGATGAATGACCTGTTAGACTGTACATACATGTATCTGCTCTGAATGTGGCCCTGAGGAGGAGCACATTGAAGCTTTATTTAACTCTTTCTTGTAAGGATGCAAATTATCTTTCCAGGTATAACAGTGGACGAACATCCTTTTTGGCAAATTTAATATGCATATGAAAATTCCACTAGTTTAGAGTAGGAGACATCGCTTCACCAAAACCAGCTTTGGTCCATGCATGAAGTGTAGTTCATCTGCAGTTGTTTACATTATCTAATATAAAATGCTAATTTATTGGGTATTTCCTCTTTTTATTCTGTGCTTCTGCTAATGGAAACAGAAGACGTATGAGTCTTTAATAATCACCAATAAGTAACATTATTTAGCTTTATTCCAATAGACAAGTTAATGAACGTATAAATAAATCATTACATTTGTGAATCACAGCATTTTATAATACACTCACTGATCACTTCATTGGGGGCATCTGTTTAACTTCATGTTAACACAAATATCTAATTATCCAATTTGTCTCGGATACTAACACGCAACCATTTATAGGGTTTGCACAGAAGAGTCAGAACAAGAGGTAATATTCAATGAATGTTGGGTATTGGAGTAAAAAGGTCTAAGGAGAATGGTCAGATAGGTTTGAGCTAATAGAAAAATGATCAGATCAGATCAGATGACCACTGATTACAATGAACATATCTGGAAGAACTTCTCTGAACACACAACATGTTGCACATTGAGACAAATAAATGACAGCAGCAGCAGCATATACACTCACTGGCCACTACATTAGGTACACTCACTACAAGTATGCTGTACCTAATAAAGTGGCCAGTGAGTGTAATGTGTCAGACATGTACAGTACGACAGTGATTTTTGTAACTTATTATTTTTTCAATTCACTGTAATTGATCAGATCAACTGACACACTTCAAAACACATAACTGTTACTTTGAATACAGATGTTACATGAACTGACATTTTACATTAGACAAAATGAAGAACTGCAGATGAGTCATATTTCCTGGATGTACCGGTTTTATGTGTGTCATGTTATGTTTTCGGGTTTTGACAAGGTTTTAGAGCAAACAGCCTGTTAATCTACATCAGCAGCAAATAGTGGTAGACCACAAAAAAGTTTTCAAGCAGATATAAAATTTCTATGTAATTTTATTTTTTCAGTGTGGTCGACTGTCACATATCGCTGTACCACAATGATTCTCTGGAAAAGCAATGATAAATGATAGTTATTGGCTATTTTTTGCAGTGAAATATGCTTTTTATGACTTTATTGGCCCGAAGGTCTGATTGATGACTGGTATCATTTGCTGTCCATCTGCCCGTCCATCCATTTTTCAAGATTTTACTTTTTAGAAACCATCAGCCAGAATCAGTTCAAAACTCATAGTAGAGGTTCCTTGGGGCAAGATCTACCAATTTTTGTTCAAAGAATTGAGAAATATTGATTTTTAAATTTTTCATGAATTTTTGAATTGTTAACAATCCCCATTGGTTTATAATGGGACGATTTTCAAAGAAGTGTAACTTGAAAAAATTTACACAGTGTATGATGCAGCCATGTTACACTGTAGAAAATCCATAAATAATTTTTTTTTTTTTTTTTTAAATGCCAATCAATGTCTTAAATAATGCTGTTGGACGACAGGACCCTTGGTCCTATTTTTTAATATCTAGTTTTGGTCATTTTGTGGCTTTAGGTCCAAATGAACAGTTGAGGATATAAAGGGAATATGGAGAAGTGAATGACATGAGGACACCAAGACCTGGAGTTCAGCCCAGATTGTTGCAGTTCATGGTTGGTCTCTCGACTGTCACGTAGTCCCTGGTGCCTCTGCTAACACCATGTGAAGTGTCTTAACATAAAAAACAAATGATAATGTCACACAGATGGTCACTTGAGATCTAAAGCATGTGACCTTCACTCTTCCTTTTATGCGTTAGGTGGCTGTCGTAGCCCGGGAGAGCGATTAGACATTTAGCTAATCACTGTCGTACACACTGAACACCAAACCTCAGGACAGTGAAGAACCATAAACATCAATATCACATCCACTCAATCTGAAAAGAGGAGGCAGTTAACTAGCCAGCAGTAAAGAATATGGAAATTAAGCTTTCGCTATTATCGGTTACAGTTTGAAAATGGTTGATTTTATTGCCGCTCCAGGGCGATCTATCCAGCCTGCTCAATGACCTCAGCTTGTTTCACGCAGAACACAAAGTCAGTTTGATGATGCAATAATGGAAAGGAACCAGGGTGGCCATGTGCGATACGTGATCATTATCCCATTCGCCCTTCTGCTTTTTTTAACCTCCTCTTATTTCTGTATAAATGTGAGAGAAAGGCTGGTAATAAAATACGACGAGACAGTAATATGGGTAGTAAAATAGAACAAGTGCAACAGTGTGTCAAAATGCATTTTTAATCGCTGCGGTTTGAAATAGAGCAGTCTGATCCCATAAAACTGCTGGAGGAAAAACATTTTGAAAATTACGGTTTGGGGATTAATTGCTGATAATGCACTGATATTTTACAATGGAAATGAGATATGACTGACTGTTAAGCAAAATTTAATTACAACAATTGCTTTTCCCCTGTCTCCCTAAGTGCCGTTAGTTTGTAACAGATTTTATCTACGCTTTTGTTTCCACTGACATACTGCAGCAGATGTAGTTTCCCTTCTCTCCCAGGTGTCTGGCTGCTCGACCCTCCTTATCAGTAAAATACTCAAAGATTTTTGTTTTCCGCTTTAAATTTTCCCTGGGTTTAGAAAAGGCTGACATGTGATGTTTCTGTTGGAGGTTAAGCAGGAAGGGAGGCTCTTTTCCAAATGGCTGCCTGTTGTCATCTGATAGTGAAGGCAGTTCCAATCGCTCAGGTCGGTGTTCAGGGCCTTATCGCCTGTCGAGGTTTAAACGAGCCTCGTATCTGCTACCTTAAAGATAAAGAGCAAAGCTGCAGGTCTCGAAAAGTTGCAACACGTGGCATTTGCAGCAAAGCTGGTGGTGGTGACAGTGTCCAACATGCTCAATGGTGCCAATCATCCACTTCCAAATGACCGTCTGACTGCAGACTCTCTGGTGTCCATAAATGGCATTTTTTATTTTTCATTTTGTAGAAAACGGACTGATCTGACAGAGAGCCTGTAGACAAGTAAAAGGTCAGAAAACCAACATTATAGTGAAGGGAAATATTGCTCTGTCTAAGAATGACAGTTTATAGGTGTGTTGTTGAATTAAGGTTACATTATCTATACTTTTTTTTAGAAAATTATCAATTTCTCATTTCTTTTTGGCATTCTGTAACATTGGGTATTTCTCACCTCTGAGATCCGACAAGATCAGGTTAAATGTAATATATGCACATAAGAGACAGTTAGAAGAGGCTGTAAGTATGTTTGCATTTTCCATCCACAGAAAATATCAGGTTCATGTATCAAATAATTTGACAAAGACTGTTTTCACTACAGTTTGTGTTTGTCTTAGCCAGGTTTTTCAACACACAGTAGAGTTTGAGCTTATCACTTTTAGCAACGCCTCTTTTTAGCTTTATTTCAGTTGAAGAAAATTATTATTTTTGCCCTTTCATTTGTTTTCATTGATATAAGTATAACTGATATGCATCCAAACTTCAAACACAGCATAAACTCAAGGGATGGAAATAAATTATTCTTTCTTCTTTATTAAGTCTATTCATTCATTCAGTCTATTCCTGTTACTTATGGGTGGAAGTGGGAAACACCCTGGACATGTTGCCATTATATTAAGTCTAAAGGAAGGAAATGGATGCATTTATTCAATACATTTAACATTTAATGAAGTATTTACCACAACGTACAATGTAAAGTGTGTTTCTTCTTTTTCTCGCAGGTCTGGATAACATCCAGAAGATCGCTGGTCAGGGCCGGTACGAACTGAGGATTGACATGAAGGATGGGGAGGACTCAGTCTATGCTAATTATGATAAATTTTCTATTGGAGATGCACGGAACCTGTACAAGCTGAGGATAGGAGAGTACAATGGCACTGCAGGTAAGGGCTGTAAAACATGGAGTTCCATTGCACTTCACAGTCAAGTAAACTTATTTTTACCAGTCTGTGGACATAATTATCATTTCATGTTGTAGTTCAGTGGAATTATTTGTATGGCTTACAAAAACGGTCAGAGAAGAACCCAAAGTCCAGGGAGTTTTCACTTTCTAAATATTTTTGGCCGTTAAATTATGTTGGAAATGATACTGTATTTGTGTGACACATTTTCTCAACCTTCAGCTGAAAACGCTGTCCTTTCACTCCTCTGCCATCTGCCATCTCCTTCTCCTGCCTCGTTTCCCCTCCATCTTTTCTTCTCCCTGATGTCTGAAACCCGCCTCAGCACTCCTCCACATTTCCACTCTTGTCCTCGCTCTCTGTGTATCTCTCAGTCTGTCAACATGACCATATGCCAGAATTACCTGTCATCCCCTCATGTTTATAATTATAATTCTCAGTGCCTAAATAAATTCAGAGAGCCTGCAGCAGGACTTCTTTTCCTCTCCCTCCCTCTTCGTCTCCTTCCTGCCTGTCTGGTCATTTACATTCCCTCATCACATCATTACTCACTGCTGCCGAGTGCCGGTGTTGCCTCACATTTGCTCCTGGTGTTTAAAGCGCTGCCTTCCTCTCTCTCTTTCCTCTGATCCCAGGTGACTCTCTGAGCTACCACCAGGGCCGGCCCTTCTCTACGAAAGACAGAGACAATGACATCGCCGTCACTAACTGTGCCTTGTCGTACAAAGGAGCCTGGTGGTATAAGAACTGCCACCGGGCCAACCTCAACGGCAAATACGGCGAATCCAGACATAGTCAGGTCAGTCAACCAATGCAATTAATAGCAATTAATACACAGACTGAAACATGTAGTGTTACAAATGTGAAATTATTCATGGAGCGAGTCAGTCAAATTAATACATAGACTTCTCAATTACAGTTTTATCCAGCAATGCACATTCCCAACCAGTGTAGAGCTGTGCATTCTGGCCAAGAGATCATATGACTAATACCATAACTTATAGTATTAGACCTTAAAAAATATAGGTGCATTACAAGCATGCTGTGATTTTGTTTTTGTTTTTTTTACAGCATTTTTGTAAAATCAACAGTACCTGTCTGAACTATGGTGGTCTAATTTTCCAGGAGGACAGATGGCCACATAGCTCAATTTGGTCTCAAGTGGGACTTGTATATATAGTATATATAACTCCAAATTTTAACAATATTATGCCTGAGCTTTTCATTTACACATGTGCATTACAATTTACAGATTACACTGGATCTACAAATATGCCCAACATTTAATAACAGGCAGAATATTGTTAAAATTCCATTTATTTTATGTTTACGGTTTAGATTATTCATGTTTATTATTCAAAACAAGGGGTTATGATCATTTATACAGTAGATTATTATGCTATTATTTCACAGGCTCTATCTACTTGAGATCAAATTGGGCTGTACGTTGCCTCTGAACTAAAATGAGTTTGACATCGTTAACTGTTAATATCTTCCGCGTAATTTTCGCACCTCGCATTTCATCTCATGGGCCGGTTTGGACTCTTCAGCGGCTCCTGCTTTAAAGTATCTGCGTAAATTAGATTCACTCACAGCTGATGTATGATATTCTTTGACATAATTTCTTCAGCAGCAGCGAACCAACGACTCTGCTAGTTAACACTAACTAAACCCAACCTTTTATTACAGGTGGGCGATTACGTATTGATATAAATGGTTTGATATACATGTGCTAATGACATTAACACCATAAACCCATAGATAATAGACGCAATGCTCTCTGTAAAATACCATAATTACACTGATAAATGAGCCATTTCAAACAAATGTTAGTGTAATATAAAAGTTTTGACACTACTGTTATTCAAGTATTCAGAGTAGATCACTAAATTAAGATGATCATGATCTGAGATTATGACGTCGCCTGGTGCAAAAGTCTCTGTCCTATAAGCTTCAGAGGTTCAAAAACCAGCAGGATTATGAAATTTTAATGGAATTTAATAGAAAATCTGTTTGAGAATTTGCACCCCAACAGCAATATATAAACTAACGTGACAATGGGAATGTGTTTGAGTGCACTTTCTTATGTAAATTTATAGCCCTGTCTAACAAAGCCTCTTTGTCAAAGTCTAAGTCAATGTTCTGCAGTGCATGTCTGAATGAGTAAATGATCCTTGTTATAATGATTAAAGGATTTAGCATTGGATAAGTACCTGTGTTGCCTTCAGAGATGTCTGTGGTGGAATCTGAACAAATAGACAAGCCAGGAAATGTTTTTAATAGCTTTAAAAGACACTGAAAATGTTACCTTAAATCAGTGTAAAGCAAGCAAATTGTTAACCATCACAGACTCACATTAAAGCAGAACGAGACTGTGCTAAAGCTGATTTCCTCTTCACATTAATATTCTAACATATCTAGCAGCCATCTATGTTATGATGTCTCATCAACTGCTAATGCTAATGTCATCCAATCCTATTTGTTGCTTTAGATTTGAACTAAAATGTTACATATTTTCCAAGTTATTTTGCATTTAATTAGATAAAATGAGATTAGGCCATGTGATATTCCAGCGCACAAACAAATACTGATGAGACACAATGCCAAGTAAAGTGTTTAATGGAACCTAGTAACTACATTTTAAAACCAGGCTATGTTAGTCCAGATTTAGTTTGGTAGTTGAATGCTTCTATGAACCTGGTCCCTAAAAATGGGACATGGGGCTAAAAGTTAAAACCAGATATGGACTAATGTTATGAAGCAACTTTGGAAGCACTTTGAGTCTCTTTTAAAAATAAGTATTTCCTGAGATAAAAGAGAAAGTATATAATTTTTTATAGTAGTACATTACTTTTTATGTATAGAAAAATCTGCATGTAACACAATCAAAAGGACATGAAAATTACACGTACATTTTGGGAAGGCAGAGTGTTTCATAAAAATGACCTCTGTTGCAAGTCACTCACGATTTTTACATGTGTCTAAATGGGAAGGTTCTGCATGTAACACCAGTGGACACAATTGGCTACGTGTGAAACCTGGTATGAGACTGAGATTAATGAAAAACCTGAATATCTGAATTAGAAAAGCCACTAGGATCCTGAAATTTAATATAGTGTCTTTATTCGTATATAAGACCATTTCAAGCCACGTTTTTCTGATCAAATGCACTGACACCTAGGTAGCTTTTCATGTCCCAATTTTGGTCCTGTTTTTGGCCACAAAATTTTATCAAAAAAAAAAAAATCATTAATTTTGGGATGGCTCAGAGCAAGACTATACTTTTTTTTCATTCATCTGGGACCATCATTAGGTACATCCTGGGGGGAAATATGTCTAAATTTCTCTTTTATTACTGAGTCTAAAAAAGCTGGAAATGTGCCAGGTACCAAAGTGAACCCTTTCTTAGAAGAAGCCAGATTGTTTTGCCTAAATTAAAAAATTTCTGCTGTGAAAAAATGTTTCTTCAACTTAACTGAGGACACTTCTTCAATGAACCTATTTTATTGTTTGAAGGAATATTACATGTTAGTCCATTTTTTTATCCACACATGAACAAATGAAGAAAAACATGCTTTAAAAAGGAGCACACATCACCAGAGTGTCCATATTTCCATCCACATGAAAATGCAAATTCAGAACTGAAGAGGTGTCAAGAGCATGTCAGACCATGAGGCACTGATACAACCTCACCCAGAAGTAGTTCATACTGTTTATGAGTGACCTTCAAATGTACATTCTCACCAGTAACTGCATATTTATGAAGAAATATCTGGCAAAATTCAGGTTGCACACATCAGGTAGCAAATCACCTCATGACTAAAGGATGTCACCACCGAACAAGAATTTCTAAATAACCTTAGCCTGGAAGGAGTTTTCCAAAGGCCAAAATGTACCATAAAATACACTTTAATTATGTGATTAAATCCACTTGTTGTAACAGAACTGAATGAACCACTTGAAAACACTGGCATATGGGCACTGCAGAACAGCATTTGCTGAGCTCCTTTAGACTGGAGTGAATACAACTCCATGATTAAAGGTTACACTCCTAATTTTCAAAGACAAACAAGTAGGAATGTGATGTAAAATTTGCTGCAGACTTAAGTTTTCATACGACACTAATGGGGTAGATGGTGGAGATGTAATAAAAGGTCACAACTACATGAACAGGTGTTTTACTGAAACTATTATCCTGATACCAACAGGCACCGTATGTTATGAATAACACACCTATGCAGCGAAAATACCAGATTCGTATTCTCATACGATAATGCACTGCTGTTTATGTTTAGTGCATGTAATGTAGGAGTGAGTATCGAGGTCCTTTAGTTCCTTTAGCTCCTTTTAACAACTTGGAATGGCTGGTGGTCATGGGTGATCTTCCGCTCCCGATGCAGACGGGTCCTTGGATAGTGTTATCCTCACCTGGTCCTTCTGTATTCCGCTGTCTGCATCTATCTGCTTTTATTACTGTTTATCGCTATTTTATGTGTGCGCATTTGTGTGTGTTGCGTGTGCATGCGTGAAGGGAGGGATGAGAGTTTGAGTATGTGTGTCTTCATATTCATTTTTAATTGCAGGGGAAAAGGGTGGTTGGCTGGGGGGAATGATTTTAATCTGTAAATCCCTTTGAGTTGCACTTTTGTATGAAAAGCGCTATATAAATAAAGTTTGTTTGATTGATTGATTGATTAGAAAGTAAGTGAGGTGTTGTGTAAATCTACGATTAGGCTGAACTACAAAGGAAGCAGAGCATCACTGCCTCCCCGTGCCCTCCTGATTTTTTGATGACATGAAATGAGGCCAGGGAAGATGGACAGACATAAAGACATACAGAGAGATACTACCTGTAAAATCTGCAATTTTAATGGTTTTGATAATGGGGATTTGTGTGGTTAGAATAAGTCTATAATTGTACCAGGTCATGTCAGAATATTTGCCCTTCAGCTTTAAGTCTTCCTTCAAATGGAAATAAAACACACAATAGTGCTATTAGCATATTTCTACCTTGAGCTCAATCAGTCAATTTCCATTTCATTCAGATGCTCACTGTTGACTGTTCAAGTCTTTAATGGCTCTTTTTATTCCAACTGCTTCTGAATTTCGTTTTGCCTCTTACAGGGTATTAACTGGTATCACTGGAAAGGCCACGAGTTCTCTATTCCCTTTGTGGAGATGAAGATGAGGCCGTTCAACTTCCGTAGCATCAGCAGCAAGAGGAGGCGGTCTGCCCCCGAATAAACAAACCGCCCTCATACCAAGCCCGGAGTCATGGTTAAACGGAGTTCGGATAATGTTTAATGAGGGAGTCGTGCTATCTGTGTGCTGCGCTGGAGGTTCAAGTATGATGCAAACTGACAATGCTCTTTAATGAGACTAAAGCTACAGTTCGTACAAAAAAAAGCTACTAATATTTTATTAATACTCATTTGTGAAATAAACACATTATTATTAATATACTACTGACATCCAGAAGCTGTTATAACCACGGATGTAACCACAAACGCACCACGGTAGCGGAGAAAGTGAAACAATGTCCGACCTCTGTTTATTTGTTCTCCTGCCCAGCTTTAGCTGTCTTTCCCTGCTGTACTTCTACCCGGAAGATAGAAGACACTGTATGTAATTTATTAAATACTTTGAATGACAATGGTTCTTTTTGCTGTAAAACCGGAAGGGCAAACCAAGAAGCTTTTTTCTTCTTTAAGTCTGTGATTTGCCTTTCCCGAACTAGGGAGGAAATGTGCTCAGAAACACCCTCAGCTGTGAGAGTTTGCATTATTTTAACCATTATGAACTAATAACACTTTTAACAACAAAAAAAAAAACATACTGTATATGCCCTTGAAACCCTTAACTGTAAGATATATATATTTTTATAACTGATATTGTGACAATAGTCCATCTATTTAATATAATTTGATGCCCTGGTTTTGGAGACTATTTAAGTTCAGCTGATAAAGACACACAAGAGATAAATAATTACAGTAAAACATCATCAACAGCCAAATGAACAGAATCATTATTCACAAAGCAGTGCACCAGCAGCAGCTTCATTAGCATCTGTTTGATTTGTATTATTTCTCTGTTTCTGTGTTACTGTTAACGACGGAATTCTCAAACTAAAGAAGCAAAATGAAAATAATCATCAGTCTTGAATATTTCGGTCGTAGCACGGAGACAGAATTTGCACTAGGAGTGGGAACACAGCAAAGCTATTGTTGTTCATTTACTTCCCGAATTATTCAGTTTTTACTGTTCATAGACCTTAGATATTATTTTACCGGGTTCTACTTTGAAAAACATTAGTCTGTAAATGATGCGGTTGCTTGCAGAGATGGTGCTGATAGATGAACGTTTAACCAAAGATCTGCATAATAGACTCAGCCTGCTGTTTGGGAAATTGCCAGTCAGTTTTGTCACCAAAGTCACTGAGGCAGCTTTTTCCTTTATTAATAGATTCTCACTTTTCAGGGACTCTTATGTTAATCATGTCCCCGGGCGTCCCTTATGCAATGTGAACACTCAATCCTATGCAAAAGAACGTCAGGGTGGGCATGGTGCAGATTTTTTTTTTTTTTTTTTGCACCGTTCTCTTCCCTAGTGCTGGCTCAAATGAACTTAACAAAGAAGGCAAAAGAGGAGATGGAGTGAAGCCAAGTCTTTCTTCTGTGCCCTTTTACTCCCCAGTGAAACAACAAAATCAGCAAACATGGTAGAGAATGTAATCTTTTACTGGGGCGGGCATAATCTGCAGCATGCCCTCCGAGCATTTTGTTTTATTCAGTGTTCACGCTGTCACACAAAGCAGTCAGTGCCACTTATTTGAGTGCAGTTTCCTACAAACGCGTTATACTATTTTATGAAGGAAAGGGATGAACGCGCGCACACATTGAGATAAACCCCCTTTTCTGGCTTCACACAGTATCGATACAGAATAAATTGTTTCAGCCTTTTTATCTGGATGTCACCATTGCTGCAAGCAACATTGGGTCTTATATATACATTCAGTATTTCAGTGTCGGTTCAAAGCCCTGTCGCTTTGTTGTAGGGATGCACCAATACCACGTTTTTTCCAGACCGAGTACGATTACTTGCCGATACCAAGTACAAATATAAGTACTTAATAATTTGATTACAGTTCTTAGCTCCTTCTGAAAATGTGCTTTATTGTCATTATTCTGACTGGAACAAAGTGCTGCTACTGACATTTAATGTGTTGGGATGAGCCTTTCTTAATCAATCCACCAGGGGGCGCCGCTCTTAATTACCATATTTTCCAGGATATAAGACACACCTGAATCTTAGCCGCATCTGACTATAAGCCACATCTGAGTATAAGCCGCAGGTATCCACATTGTGACATATTTACACAGAAAGTTGGTAAACAGAAAGATGATTTAACTATTTATTTCCATCCCTTCACTGCTTTTTTCCAAACAGTGTCTGTAACACGGCAGTAAAACAGCTAATCTCCATCTTCCTCCTGCCACTGAAACCATTGAACTCCTCTTCTTCAGTGTATATACAAATGCATTTGTGTGTTTTCCATGATGAGGGTGTGTGAATGTGTGAATGAGTTCATCTTAAAACTAGCCTCTTCCTCTTCATCACCTCTTCCTCCTGCCTGTTTCGCTTTTGCGCTTCCTTCTAAAAGCGCGCCCTGAAGGCTGTTAGCCTGTAAAAATCTATACTCGAGCCGCATCGTTGTATAAGCCGCAGGGTTCAAAGCGAGAAAAAAGTAGCAGCTTATAATCTGTAAAGTACCGTAACCATACTGGACAAATACCATGAAGAAAAGTACAGTTTTTTTTAGAAGAAGAAAGTAAATAATAACAAACATGGCGGCGACAGAGGAGGTAATACTAATGTGGATATGGATGAGGGTAGTTGTCATAAATATGTCAGTAGTTTTTCACTACCTCCACAGTTCTCGGTGGTACTGCTTCTCCATCTCGGTACACACAGAGCTGTATATTTAAGATAATATGATGATCTTTACATGGCTCTGGGTACTCATCAGGCTCCCAGAAAACAGACAGAATTATGTACGCAGAGAACGGACAGAATGCTCCATCTGTATCCGTCCATGTCTTTAACGTAACTTGCGGTCACCGTTGTTTATTTTTTTCAAGTTACTCCTCCACAGCGTACCTGCTGCACTATGAGGTGAATGTCATGTTACTGTCAAGTGGTATCAGTGTGTTTTTGTATCGTAGCACTTTTACCAGTACAAGTATTAGTACACACGCTCAGTACTGGACTGATACCTGATACTGATATCGGTATCGGTGCATCCCTACTTTGTTGTTTCTTCTCACCGAACCAGAGGATGGGCTTGTATCATATGTATTTTTATTTGTGTTTTTTGTCCTTTATAGGAATTCTCCCACTCTGTGAACTACTACTAATATACTCATGTAGACATAGAGGTGCAGATACTGTGTCTTTTGATGTGTTCCCCCTTTAGACGCAAACAACAAGCACTCTGGAACATTTCCACTCTAACCGCTGTATTTCTAACCAGTGTTGTGTTCAAGGACAGACGGAGCCTACTGCATGCTAACTAAATCGCAATCAAAAGCCTAATAGAAAATAACAGACGTCAAGAGTTTTAATTGATTTGTGACGAGTTTTACCGCTCGCCTGGGTAAAAAGTTGCTTGTAAGATGAAACGATGAGAGCTGGGTAGATAACGTTGATAAATGAGCCTCCGTGCTCTCGTGGAAAGCGAAAAATTGCCCACAGAGGCAAAATAAAACAGATGCAACTACAAATGTAAACAAAGAACAAACGTGTTTCAGCAAGCGACCTTTCCCAGGTCTGATTTATGTTTCAGTGTCAAAGTGACTGTTTCAGAGCTCCTCGTGCAATCCATCTCCCATAGTGATTTATAGTAGCGTAGGGAATTCTCCATGTACTTATTTCATTAAATACTTAGATGAAGTTTGACTATGCATTTTTATGCAAGGAATGCAGGTGATTAAGCTTCGCAGAAAAGGAACAGAACGTTATTTGTATTGTGTTGATGTCTCATGGCTAAATATGATGTGCTTTTCAATCTCTCACGAAGAAAGCTGATGTACAGCTTCAGTTTATTTGACATTTTATGAATCACTGTCATGGATTCTAAGTGTCAGGTGTCAGTCATTGAATAAATCACACTAAGAATATAGATGAAGTCAAGTTGTACTGCTGTAGAAAAGCCTCTGTCCTCCCCCGCGTTTTGGTTTAATAATACGATCAAACATCATTTTCCTTTTTCATTCTTTCATTAATCATTTCATATATTTACATGCACTATTGTACTCAAAAGATTAGGTGAAGCCACTCTTCAATGAGAGCTTTCAAGAGAATAAATTGTTCAGAAATTGAGTAAATTAAACTATGGTCCCTCTTGTCATAGAAACAGAGAGGTTAAGTCAAGGACGTTGATTTTTTTTGTGTTGAAAGTTCTTATTAATGTTGATTTTTTTTTTATTTTTTTTTTTTTTATTTCCCATTATGAGGAGGATATGTTTTACTATTTCAGGTTTAAAGAGATTGTTATGTCCTTTTAAGTTATTTTAAGTATTAACCTGGTCTAAGGCACTGGAATAAACTGCATTTGGTTCTATTGAGCTACAGGAAACCCACCTGTGCCCATTATTTATTATGTTGTTTTATTTTGTTTTGTTTTGTTTGTTTTGTTTTTCATCTGATGCAACATTGTAATGTTGGTGAGTAATGGCAAAAGGCCTCCAATGGTATCAAAAATAAATTTTCAAAAATGCTTTATTTCTGGGTTTTCTTTACAAGTTAATCTATATGTACCACCAGGTCTGGAGGTTATTTGTTACATACATTTGCAAGATACTGTAACTGCATTGACTTTAAATCTTGCCATGAAAATGTAAATGTTGAAAAAAAAAAAGG
Organism: Maxillicosta whitleyi; assembly: GCA_029822895.1. Lineage (NCBI taxonomy): Eukaryota > Metazoa > Chordata > Actinopteri > Perciformes > Neosebastidae > Maxillicosta > Maxillicosta whitleyi. The sequence continues at coordinate 2,860,367 of JAPSES010000030.1, read as the reverse complement.
TGATGTTGACTGTTGAAAAGCTATATATGCTGAAACTAAGGATTTATTGTTGGATAACCTTGGATATAACTGTCAAATTTAGCTCTAGTTTGACTTGAACATGTACTATATAGTTCCTTTTTTAATACATTTTCTACATATTAATAAAATATTCAAATAGTCTGAGCCAGTGTGTTATGTTTGTTTTTTTTCATGTATAGCGTCTGTTTTTAATTACATGATAAATGAAGGCTTTCATAGTTCAAATGGTGCTTATGAATCATTTCTAGTTACATAAAAGACAAAAACGCATGCATAAAAATCAGCATGGATGCAGAATTTAACCACAGACATTCAGTAATTAGGCTTTTTCAAGACTAGATCTAAGGAAAGTCCAAAAACTGTGAACAGAATTAGGTCTATTGTTGTCTTTAAAGTGTTTAATCTGACTAATCACACTGAAGCTTTTTTTTCTGTAGTTTACAGTTTGTTTGTTTTTTTGTTTTTTTTTAAATAATCTGTTTAGTAGATTAGAAGGCCTAAACTGTAATATTACACAGATTTACTTAAAAAAAAAAGTAAAGTCCTCATCCAGATTTAATGAAGTAAAATGCAACAGGTTGTTAAACTGATGCATTGAGTAGTTTCTCATTTCTTCTACGACCATCAGTTTATAGAGAGGCATAAACATTGGACAATTCCAGGACCCATGGGGTTCATCGGGCTGTAACAGACTGGTTCAGGGAGCATGAGATATCATTTTCACACATGGATTAGACACCACAGAGTCCACACCTGACCCCCATGGAGGATCATGGAGGATGGGAAGAACATTTTACACAGCACTCTGAAACTCTGGATAGAAATAAATAAATAAATAAATGTGGTCTGTGATCAGAGGGAAAGTGTGTGTGCATACACATCCAACAACAGGACAGTACCACAGCAGCCACATTTTTGGATTATGTATTTAAAAGTAATGAAATCATTAGCAGCTCTCGGTTAAAGTGGCCACAAAAATTGCTGAAGTTCTTTAGTTAGCATTTGTTTTGTCTGTTATTATTATTATTATTATTATTATTATTATTATTATCATTATTATTATTATTATTATTTAAGTAGGATTTTCAGTAGAGGTTGCTTTGCAGGTGAGGTTTGTGCTTTAAATAACATGAATGTATTTAGTGCCACAGTAGAGACCTGGACTAATATTAACAAAAAATATATAGTTAATTGGAAAAAGATAAATTGCTCAAAAAACAGCAAAACAGACTAGATACAAGAAAAACTAACAAAAAGGGAAAAATCTATGTTTCTATACAAATAGACTCCACCTGCTGCAGAAACAACATTAATAAACCCACATGACCTGTTCACCAAGACAACAACATGCAATGATGGTTCATTATCAACCAGAAAACCAAGGTTTATTTGAAAACTTACACCTGGATTGAAATGTATTCTTTAATAATCATATTGCTACATGGAAAGAAAAGATCTCTCCCACAAGTAAAAAAAAAAAAAAAAAAAAACAGTTTCCAGTCAATGGAGAGATGAGTTATTAGTTTTAGCTGCATCTGATGTTTGTAGATTAAAAGGATCATTTTACTGGTCAATAAATTCAGGGTTTGATGTAAAACTGTTAAATTACCAGACTGAAAATATGTCAATAAAAACACTATAGTTACAGAGGTGACATCGTCATAACTGTTTCTACCCATGATTTGCTTCAATTTGATATTTTTTCACCTTGCGGTCAAAGTTTGGGGTGAAAAATATAAAAGACAGCAGTTTCTTTTGTGACTAATGTACATTATGTGCGATGACGCCTACAGTCTATTTACCTTTATAATACAACACTGGATGTGTCTGTGGCATTTTTTTCCATAAACATTTCTTTTTAAGTCCACAAATATCATATGTGTAAATGATTCAAATGGGATTAAAAATTACACTGATAGACTTTTTTTTTTGTATAAATGTTCTGCTTCAGAGAAAAAATGTGTTACTTCAATAAGATGAATTGAAAAATTAAAGAGAAGTGTTGGTTAGATGGTGTCTCCATTCTATTTAATAAAGTGTTATTGCACACATATATACTGGTTTATGTACATTTATACAATAGATGTAAGAATTTTTCCACTACAAATAATCTGTGAAGTGCATGTATTGTAATGTGCACACGGTGTTTTGATGTAGCTCTGGTTGCTCTAAAACAAACATCTCATTAATTCTCAGAATTTCACATTTTGACTCAATACTTTATCTTGGAAACTACAACCAACCAGTATTTTTGACTGTTTTCTTTATTAACTTGTTAAAGTTCCCGATGTACAAAGAAGGAAGGAACAAGCGGACCCGTGACTTCATGGTGAATTAATAAAAAAATAATAATAATAATAATACTACCTGATTATCTCATTACCTCTGAATATCTCATTATTTCCACGCTTCACCTACCATTAAATCTGTATTATACATGTAATTATTAACAGGCACCTATAGTTAAATATGTCTGATGTCATTTCCAATCTGAGGATGAGATCCTGAGTGTTTATTTAATGGATGGTAGCGAAAGTAAATGATGCACATTAAAGATGCATCCACCCTCAAGCTGATATAAAAGTCAGTTTTAAGCTACTGGAGAGACAGTCTAGTTTCCATGGACGCAACACTCTCCTTCTGTAGATAAAAACACCACATTTAGACACTTATATTCAGGTGATTATTAGAAAGTAATGCAAATATAATTATGTAGTTTATATTCCATTAATCTAATTAACTCCTCATAAATCAGCCAGAATCCTTTAACGCTGAACCTTCTGAAAACAGGATTAATTAACCGAAAAGCAGGATGAAATGTGCAAAAGTGAAATGGTAAAATGCTGAAGTAAGAGTGAGAGTAGACGGAACTTTTCTTATCGTTTCTTTCTAAAAATAGGGCTGGATGCTGTACATGACTGGTCTGACACTTCAAGCACAACTAGTCTGAGGAGGATGTTTACGCAGGCTTAGAGAAATGTGTTGAGACATAGATATATACTGTACAACACACACACACACAGGCTGCAGATCATAGATATAAAAACATTGACTTCAGCAGTTTTAAGATTCATTGTTTAATTGTTGCACATTTTAATTATCCATTAATTATCCATTCAAATGTCGAGTCAGCAGAAACAGTTTGGTAAATAATGAGCCAGTAAGAAGTTTGGGAATATATTAGAGTCAAAAACAAATAAATGGGTAACACAGCTTTTTTTGGGGGGGTTGCAGTAAAGGTCATGGAGATAAGTTCACATTGGTACAGCAGGTGGGTAAAAGCAAAATGTAACGCAAATGTTTTATTAAAAGCTCAGCTGAAGCTTTAGTTCTACTGTGGATTCAAAATGAGGGTAGAAACCTGCATTAATAGATTCAGATACACAGAAAAAAGTGGATGCATAGTCTGTAATTTCTAAGAATGTGCCTGGAGACAATGGAAAATAACATGCAAAAACTAACATTTTTACGCTCAAATGCTGTTTATTTTATTCCATTGATGCTTATATGACCTTGTGGCAGGAAAAAAGGCTATTGCCATATGATTGCCACTGTATAACCTGCCTCTGTATTATTAAAAAAGAAAAAAAAAAATCCTTTATGCCCTTTCCTCGTATTTGATGTTACAGCTGCCAGAAGGGTAATCACACAGCTCCATGAACAAATGAACAAATGAATGAATGAATCCCTACATACATACATTCATAAATAAATCATTGTCACTGTCAAACCAAATTTGACCACATCTCCCATCTGAATACTAACTGGAAGGTACTCCGTAGAGCACATGCCTTTGTAGAGATCCCATGACTGTAAATCAGCCAAAAAACCTCTTTCGCTGTTGGAAAAAGTGACAAAAAAAAAAAAAAAAATCCAGGTTAATTTGGTATTTTTGCTTAATCCTGCTGACAGACAAACAAACAAACCGATAAACAAAGTCCCCTGTGGGTTCCATAAGGTCTCCATTTATTTATTTCCTGAAGTGCTTCATTATCAGGTTCCAGAGCTTATCTTAACCACCAATGAATGAAGGTGTCACCAGTTCATCATGAGGCTACAAAACCACTTTCAGCTTGGTTTATATGATGTGTGTTACAGTATTTTACTTTTACACCATGGGGTGCTAACAAATTCATAAACTGCACATAATCAGTCAATGTGTGTGCTGAATACCAACCAGCAGCAAGAACTGACTATATTTGGTCACAGGGGGAAGGAGCTATGGAAATCAGATGGGTCACAGGTGAGCTAATGCTTAATGTTAGCTTTATGACTTGATAAAATGCATCAGTCCTTGTGTAACAGTCATGTTTTCCAGGTCATTTAACTAATAACCCAAAACTCTGACAGTCAAAACCGTACACTTGCAGGCACCTAAGTCTTCTATTTAACCTGAGACTTTATAAATAGAAGAAGAAATTCAAGATGAACTACTGGATCCATTATTAAAGGGTCCAAATAAAATGCATGAGAACATCCTGAAGGGAAAAAAATTGAGTTAAGTTTAATAGTTATGCTGCATTCAAGGCAACCTGTAGCTTGTACTTTTCCGACTTTCTACTGGTGAAAATGCACTGGAATGTTAGTCAAACCTGTGACATCCCACTCGTGAACTCATACTAGATCCATCTACTCTCAGTTCCGAGCTCTGACGTCATGTAGCTCCTTACAATAATGGTGGTCCCCATGGATGCCATGTTTTTGCCAAATTGTTTATTAAAACAAGGTATTGCTCTAACATTATTTATCCACAAATGTTCTGCATAATCAGCAGCAGCTCTAGTGTTAGCTAGTTTTCAGTCCAGTGAGTGCAAGACTAAATTAATACCAAATATGTATCCAAATAACATAGAAAGTAACAGGTTGTCTTGCCTTATGTGCCGTTTATACTCCTCAGTTTCCCTCAAATAAGCAAAGAGCAAACCCTTTTGGTGATAGAAATGATTGTACATTAGCATAAGGTAAGGTCCGCCATGCTGGTTTGTTTACATCTAGGTATCACAATTGCTTGTGCTCAGGCGTGATTTGCCTGGAATGTTACAAAGTCGTGAGTTGTGGGTAGAAGCTGTGATTTACCGACTCAAAAAAAACCGGCAGGGAACGCAGCAATAGATACAGTCGGCAACAACGGAAACGCCCACAAACGTCACATCCGGTTAGAGCCAAAGAGGGAAAACAAACCAGTTTTGCCATCAGCCATAATGCTAATGCATAATACATTTTACCAAATGATAAAATGGAACCACAAAGGAGGACAAAATAGCTTCATGCTAACAGAAGAGAGGACGAGTTTGGCAGATTATGGGACCCAACAATAAAACATGTGTTTCAGCACTTCATTTCAGGTAAGTTTAATGTAATGTTAACCATCTCCAAACAACTGTAGACTGTCAGGGGTATCAGGAATATTAACATAAAATACACATCAAAATAGTTGGTGTCTGATTCAAAAGTTGGCAATAAATCAATCATCTAATTATTGTTTCAATATGACATAAGGTTGTTTTAGCTTTGCACTGAAACAGACAATAGAAATGTCCTTCAGAGACACTTTTAATTTGTATTATTATTATTATTTACATAGGCCTATACCATGCTCAGTAAAGAACTTTAATCAGTACTTCTACTTTTACCAGACTTTTGTACATGTTGTGAGGAAAACTACAGAAATTTAAAATTTTAGTTCAAAGTTCACTTGTGTTTAAACAATTAATCTAATATAACTGAGCTAAAAGAACCTGACATCATATTGGACTAACAGCAATTAGATGATTGATCAATTTACTGGCAACTTTTGAATCAATTTATTTATATTTATATTCAATTTATCATTTTTAGTCATTTTTAAGAGGAAAAACAACTTCTTAGCATTAGCAAAACCAAGTCTAAATTCTATGTGTTTACAGCTGTGACATCAAGCTTCGTACACCCTATCCAGGTGTGTAAATTCCTGCTCATTTCTTGGGTGTTTATTTCATTAAATTTCAGGTATTTTATGTTTCTTGCTGTTGCATTGGTGAATTGGTGAATAATGTAAACCCTGAGAGAATCAAGTTAAACAGCACAAACCTATTAGAATCATAAATTTATGTGATGTTTTAGGTTTAGACTGAAGTTAGCTTCAGGCTTGATATGTGTGGAAAATTTAGGAGATATATCCGCCATAGCCAACATGAGTGCAGTATATAGCACCCATAAAAGTCTGATCACTGTACGCTGAGACATGAATGCTGATTACTGCACTATGAAAGGAATAGAGGGAATTGATTTCTTCTTCCAATCTTCTATCTCTTCCCTCTCTCTCTCTAGTCATGTCCTCATATCTCTCTATAGGGTTGAACACGGGGGATGGTGATGGGGTGAAGCTGATGAAAAGCGGCGTTGTGAGCCTTCCTCAGTTCTCCCATGCGGTCCAGGAGTCTCTTTACATCTCACTGAACCCGAAAACTTAACAGGTCCTGGCAGGGATCTGAATAAGAGGGCGGTGCAACCCACATCTCCCACTTAGACTCTCTCTGTGATGGCGCTGTAAACACTGGTGTGTAATTGGACAACAGCGTGATTTTCAGCCTTTATTGATGCTCAAATTTCCATGATCTGGAACATGGTGGCCTGGTAAGATCAGAGGTACGAGTGAGGCATGAAGAAGCGGTGGTTACACCCTCAGCGAGGTTGCGTGTGAGGTAAGAGCTGGTGTGATACTTGAGCATCACTTTCTACTAATGAAGCTGTTTTTCACAATTAGAGCTAATGTGGATTTCAAAAGTGAGAATGATATAACTTGAATGATGTATCCAAGCATTTATTAAAGTTTTCAAGACTTTTAAACACTTGCAATTACACCAAGGCATGCATAAAAGGACTTAAATACTGTCCATTGAGACTGTTTTGTGCATAATAATGACTGTCCAATTAAACAGATTTAATTTACTCTTAGGAGCCGCATTCTCATAAAACACCCACAAACTAAACACACATCTACTTTGAAATGCACCACACATGCATCTACCTTTTCAAAGGGCTGGTCTGTAAATGTAGATGTGAGTTGACACGGTTCAGGTGGTGAGGTTATGCCTAGAATGTCTGACAGACTGACAGCAGGTCTCTGGAGGGAGAATTTAGGAAAAGGCTGGACGCAGGGTAAACAGCGAAAAGAGAAATAACTGTAGACATGTTTATTCTGGGCTGATTTAACATCCCATCCTCTCAGCTTTTGCTGTTATTTATCATGGTGTATTTTAGAGTTCATTTAACTGAGCAGATGTCTGAAGGCGATTTCATCACATCCTCAGGTATAAAAAGATTGAGTATGACTTTGATTTAGGACCAGATCCACTAAAGAATTACATGAATTGTGCAGGTGCAGATGTCCTGTTTGTCTCTGTATCACTTTTCCTGCACTTCTTTGTGTCTGTGAGGCTTTAATTAATCATGAATTCATGTTTACTGATATAAAACCAGAAAATCTCAAGTCACACTTTGGTGTTACATCACAGTTTTGGATACTTAACTATAAAAAAAACTATAATTGATGAGACTCTTTCCTTATATTTTCATAATCCTCATTTTTCATTACTTCTGGAATTTAAATGTAAAAACACACAACTTTAATCACCATCACATCTTGATTTGCTTTTAACTCAAGACCCAGTGCTGCTTCTGTGGCAGTTTCAAAATGAAATTTTGTCTATTTTTAATTTTTCTTACATGGTTTATCACCTTTTACTCTAATATTATGCTCGGTGTAAAATGAAAATCAGGTATTTTCCTATATTTAATGTACTTATTATGTACAAGTTCATGAAAACTCAGATTAAACTTGAGGGTTATTATGTCCAAAACAGAGAAAACAGGAGAAAACTATATTTTTTTGCAAATTAACTGAACATGAAATAAGCATCTCCAACCAGTATCAAGGCAAATTTGTAGCACCATTTATACAAAACGCAATTCAAAGTGGTTACAAAGGCAAAAAATTACATTAAAATTATAGAGAATAAAACATTGAACAAAAGGAACATGCAGAAAAGATAAAAACAGTCTTGAATAAAATCAAGAATTTAATGTTTAATTAATCAAGACAGTTTTAATTGTGAGTTTCAGTGCAGGTATTGAAAGTGAAAAAAGTAATCTAATCAAAGGCAGCTGTAAACAAACGAGTCTTTAACCTTGATTTAAAAGAACAGAGTTTCAGCAGACTTGCATTTTTCTGGTAGTTTGTTCCAGATGTGTGGAGCATAAAAACTAAAAGCAGCTTCTCGGTGTTTGGGTCGGACTCTGGGGAAACAGAACAAACCTGTGCCGTTGAACCTGAAAAGTCTGGATGGTCCAGAACTATTCAGAACTTTATAAACTAACAAAAGTATTCAAATACATAAACACCCAATGCTTCTTCTGTGGCAGTTCCCAAATGAAATATATAGGTTTTTCCTCACCGAGAAGGGGGGGGTCTAAGGACAGGGGATGTGCTAGGAAACGTTTAGTCATTGTTTGATTGTGTCCATGTTGTGTGTGTTCTGTTGACTGTGTGTTCTCTGCTGACCTTATTACATTCCTGGAAAGTCCTTTGAGGCAATTGTCATTGTGATATTGGGCTATAGAAATAAAACTGAATTGAATTGAAATCAAAGTTTCATTGCATGGAGAGAACTGCAAAGAAATTACAGAACTACACTAAAAAATAAAAAAATAAAAAACACTGACATTGTCACTATTGTGTCACTGCTGTGTCTATTCAGCAAGTCCCAGTGAAAGGAAAGGCAACAGCTGATCCAGGAGGAGGTCTGAGCAGGGGTGGAGGAAGCCCGGCTGCAGTAGGACAGTAGGGATGGCACAGCAGGGGGCATGGACCAGATGGGAAGAGGCAGCTGACTGGAAGATCTTGTGGACGGAGCTGTGGAGATCTGAACCACACCAGATCATGTTCCTCATACAGTCTGTGTAGGATGTACTCCCAAGCCCGTCCAACCTCCACCACTGGGACTTGGCTGAGACTCCAATGTGTCTGCTCTGCCAGAAAACCAGATCACTGGAGCACATCCTGAGCTGCTGCCCACAGGCACTTGGAGACAGGCGTTACCGCTGGCGCCATGACCAAGGGCCACGGGTCATTGCTGAGGTCATCAGTATGGGAATCTCCACCAGCAAGAACCAACAACCAGCAAAGCATCACCAGCATCACCTTTGTTAGGGCTGGGGAGAAACCACAACATCACCGGAGTCAGGCGGGAGGGCTGCTGGTGACAGCTGGAGACTGGCAGCTGAAGGTCGACTTAGGACGACAGCTCAAGTTCCCAGAGAATATCACAGTGACCACACTCAGGCCAGTCAGTCCTGGTCTCTGAAACAGCGCGGCAAGTGGTCCTGCTGGAACTGACTGTTCCCTGGGAAGACCAAATGGAGGAGGCCTTCGAGAGGAAAAGGGCCGAGTACGAGGAGCTGGCAGACGAATGCCGGAGAGCAGGATGGAGAACCTGACTCAGTCGGATGCAGAGGCTTTGTCAGCCAGTCTCTCGTCAAGGCACTCAAGTTTTTGGGAGTGAAAGGGTTGCAGAACAGGAAAGCCATCAGAAACATCTCCGACACAGCAGAAAAGGCGTCAAGATGGCTGTGGATAAAGCGGGGGGATCCATGGGCTACACAGGCTACTTAGACACAAGTTGGGGCCTGATCAACCCCGGCTGGGTCACCTGGGCGAGGGTGTCTGTT
>JAPSES010000030.1:2839912-2850538 GCA_029822895.1 Maxillicosta whitleyi | reverse complement strand
CATGTTGTGTGTGTTCTGTTGACTGTGTGTTCTCTGCTGACCTTATTACATTCCTGGAAAGCCCTTTGAGGCAATTGACATTGTGATATTGGGCTATATAAATAAAATTGAATTGAATATATGATATTCCAGGTGTATTCAGTCACATGTAGCAACATTTTAACAATCAAACAGAAAAATTTTTTGAAAAATGCAAAAATGTTTCAAACCTGCCTGAATCACAATAATAGGTGAAGCCTGTTTTAATGGACTATTCAGTAGATTGTTGTATATTGTTACACAAGTGGAATACTATAGAGTCATGAAGGTCAGTGGGTGAATGTGGAGAGCTATGTGGGTATGCAAGGTTTTTTTTTTTTTTGTTAAATTGTTTTCCAGTTTCTGCCATTTCCATTTTAGACCAATCTGTGCACAGAACTGTGTGAAAACACCTGAAACACTACAAACAACACACGCAAAGCAAGGGCAATGTTCTTATGGGTGTGTGTTTATGCTAGCATGTTTTTTAGTGCAAAGTGATTTGTAAATAAGTGGTGAAAATAGATTGTAAATACTTTTTATGTCCTCGCAAGTGTGTGTTTACTTGTGTGTTTATATGTTAAAACTACAGCTGCACGATATTGGAAAAAACTGACATTGCTTTTTATTTTTAACCCTGTGATATATATATTGAAATGTGAAAAAATACTGCGTGGGATGTAACAGCTGTGTGAGGCCAATGTAAATGCTCAAACAAATTAGTTGTGTTTCCTCTCGCCGTGGCAACAGGTGCAAGACACTATCGACGCAGAACACGTGTTTCAGTATTATCCTTCTTGTAGCCGAAATAATTACAGATAACTGACGTTGCTTTTATTTTTGGCACCAAAAATAATTTTTTAAAATTTTTATTTTGTTCGTTGCTCATTTTTCAACGTTGTTACCAGCAACTCACTCCATGTGCAGAGGCGTGGTACACTTTGGCAAACTGATTAAGAATGATTGTGATTGGTGGAACACTGTGCGCAGTGTGTGTCAGGTACCCAGGTCGAAATTAGATGAGAACACATTGAGGACACGTACATCACAATGACAATGCTCAAACGACATATTGTGCAGCTCTAGTTAGTAGAAGCCTACAGTGGATTTTGGCAACCAGCTTTTGATCCAGAGATTAAAAGTATTCAGTGTTTTGTGAACGAAACCCTGCTGTTATGTTTCCACACATGTTAAAGTAAATGTGACTCAACAGCTGATCATTACAACACATAACTATTACATTAGCCTCAGTAGTTATAGGGATTAGATACAGCTGCTTTGCACAATAGCTTTTCTACTGAAGCAAATGCACACATATTTAAGCTCATGCATACTTACTGGTTGAAATTCTGAATCTGGGCATGATAAAGTTAGAAATCCTCCATCCTTGAACTGAACCATTATGAGAATCCAACCTCAGACTGCAGATAGTTGTGAAAGCAGCCTTTGGTGAAATGAAGGGAACAGAGTAAAATGATGGGATTGAACTGTTGTGGAATAGTGTTCAAAACACACTTTAAACTCTCTAATTCCTTTGAAGTGCAAAAAAAAAAAAATCTCCAATTAAATCTACTCCTCACAAGTCGAAAGCAGCATCTTCTAAACATATTGACTGATTTGTCCTGGACTCTGCTCCGAGTTCTGCACATGGACATGCTGGACCTGACACTACTTGAATGCTTAATACTCACGTTACGGTGTCTATCCTGGACACCCCCCTGGACACACCCCTTTCATGGGGAGGCTGTGGCTCAGTTGGTAGCAGGGGTCGTCCAATGACTGAAGGATTACCAGCTCCAGTCCTGGCTCCGACTGTCCATGTGTCAAAGTGTCCTTGAGCAAGACAGTGAACCCTAAATTGCTCCCAGTAGAGTCTGGCAACCACCCACTGGTGTACAAGTGTGTGTGTGTGTGTGTGTGTGTGTGAGGCTTTGTAAAGGGCTTTGGGCACCATGGAGGTGTAGAAAATGTGCAGACCATTTACCTTTTTTTGTTATTCCTGTGCAAGTTCATACGCCTCCAAGAGGCAAACGTGTCACTTTAAAGTCTTTTACAGATGAACCCATATTGTTGAAGTCGTGGGGAGGTACTGCTGTTGCATGGGGGGTTCATGCAGTCATGGATTTTAGAAATTTGTGGCTAAAAAAACTAAAACTGTAGCTTACTTAGGCACTCAAGTGAGAAGTTTGGCCTGAATTTTTCATAAAAAAAAAAAAACAAGTCAAAGACAGCCATGATATTCCATCTTTCTTGACCTTCATGCCAGATTTATTCCCAAATATTGGAAAAACTAAATAAGAAACAGCCAAGAAGCCTTAAAGGGATAGTTGTGTATTTTTTACATGAATCTGTATTCCATCCCCATCATCAGTGTAGTACATCCACACTGACTTACCCCCGACAGTTTCCTGTGAGCCCAGTTCTGGTCCGGTTTTGGTCCAAACAAAAGTAGTCCGGCATGTAATCACTTGGCCCTACTTTCTGTCATTTCCTATCAGTGCACTGTCATGCTGCTGACTGCTGCGTATTAGTCAACAACTTTTTTCAGCAGTGAAACAGGTAGAGCTGTCATCTTGTGGCAGTGTAGGGATACGAAGAGAGAAAAAGTAGGGCCGAATGATTACGATGTGTGACTTTTTGTGGACATTGGTTCACTGAAGGCTCAGAAGTCAAAACCCTGAGATTTAGTTTCTCTTGTGATTAAAAGGATAAAAGAAGAGTTATAACGTTCTTACTAATAAGTGAGAAAGAACAAATGTGCATTGATACAAAAGGGTTAAAAAAAAAAAAGAAAAAGGGGTGAAATGGACATAAGACATAGCTTCAGATAAAGCATTTTAATTTTAGTAAAATTGCAGAATTGGATTTTTTTTGTAATCATGTGATTATAAAGATGTGCTGGTGTAATGAGGTGTTTTCAGATGACTTCATTTATTTGTTTTTCATTGCGAGTTGTATTTTCTGATCATTCCAGGTGTGGTGATTTTTTTTTTTGAATAAACAAAATTTTTACCCTGAATAAATATGTTTAATATTCATCGTGTTGCTCTTAACCCATGCACATTGCATCACTAGGAAGGGGTGCTTTGCTATTTTCTATTCATGGTTTAAGGCCAAAAAATAAATAGATTTTTTTTTCTTTGTATGTTTTGCAGTTTGTCAGCATTGCTTTAAAATGCTCCTCTGCATCAGTTGAACTAGAAAGGGGTCCTCAGGAGCCATTCACATGTGGAAGAAAATATGTCTCAGGGCCACATCAACATGATGAATACACAGTCTGTGGAGAGCTTGTTCTATTCTTTATCACAACACCCACAAAAATGAGGCCATATCCTCAATACTTTGGATAGTTTCTGTTTATTGCAGAGGGCATTGACCGTTCATTGTGTGTAACTGAGGTTATTGTTGCACATATTTGGTTCTTCCATGAAACTGGGTTCATTTTGGTACCTGGCACTTTTCCAGCTTTTTTTTTAGACCAAGGTTGTACATAATGATGACCTCAGATAAATGCAAAAAAAAAAACCCAATAGTCTTGGTCTGAACCATCCGAAAAATAATGAATTTTGATCAAATATTGGGGCCAAAATTGTGACCATAAAAGCTACTGAGGTGTCAGTGCATTTGATCTGGAAAACATGGCTTTAAATGGTCTTATGTACTATTATAAATAAAGTCAGTGTTAAGTTAGTGTTGTTTTGGTGTCCTTTTTACAATGTTACATGCAGATTTTTGAATTTAAAAAATGTATATTTAAAAAAAATATGTAAAAATGCATTTTATTTTTTTTTAAAAATGTCTTTTTTTAATCTAAACATTTATTTTATAAATAAAGTCAGTGTTAAATTTGAGGATCCTAGTGTTTTTATAATCCAGACATGTAGGTTTTTCATTCCAGGTTGCGTTTGTAACCCATCATGTCGACTTGTGTTACACGCGGAACATGCCCAATTTAAACCCATATATTGTGAGTGATTTTCCAAAAGCAGTCATTTTTGTGAAGCACTCTGCCTTGCATAATTAGTTCAATTCCCAAACTGTACCAATGAGAGAATAAAAAGCTAAAAAAAAAGTAAAAAAGTGAAAGAAAAAAAAAAAATAGCGCATTGTTTTGGTGTCCGATGTTACATGCAGATTTTTGAATTTAAAAAATTTATATTTAAAAAAATATATAAAAATGTGTTTTATTTAAAAAAAAAAATAGTCTTTTTTTTAAATCTAAACATTTATTTTAAAATAGACCCAATGTGTTTCCAAACTTGCTTCATAACATTAGTCTACATCTGGTTTGAATATTTAGCCTCTTTGTCCTGTTTGTGGGGACCAGTTTCATAGAAGCAGCCATTTGTGAAATCAACCCAATGCAAGTGTAACACAGCTTCTTGAGAAATTTCCTCCTTGAGGCTTAACACAAACATCAGCAAACAGTGTTCACACGGTTCGTACTGTTCCACAGGGTGAGTGGAACAAACCTCTGTAATCATGTTTTCAGGCACACATATGTAAAAGTCACCAGTGTGTTTTGTTAACGGATGACAGTGATTAACAGCGATTACCTGGGAGAGTGACTCGATACTGAGATATTAATGAGATGAGAAAATGTGACAGAGTGAGGAGATTAATGCAGGCCAGAGATTAAATTACTGTCATGTTGATATAAATCGAGGCTGAACGCAGTTTTAAAAGAAGGCTGTTGTTTTTTTTTGTTTTGTTTTGTGTTTGTTTGTTTTTTTCACACTACAGGCTGGAGTTTTCTAATTGAACTTGCTTGCTGTGTCAAAATGTCCCTGTAGCTACAAATGAGAATTTAATCACCTGCTCCCATCTGAATCATTTGTGTTATCATGTCCACTTAAACAGATGGCACTCTGCATACATATACGGTCACCTCAGCAACAGTAAAAACAGAAGAAAAGGAAGAATTAAAAACAGGGAAGTGTGAATGTTGTACTTATCCCATGACCAAATGAGGTCAAGCCACTGTCTGGGGTTTGTTGTAAGATATTTCAATTTATAGGAAGTAAAGTCTGTCAGAAAAAGATAATGACACTATTGAACTATTATCTGCTTTAACACTCAACTGTCCTTCCTGTTTGGAATTAAAAGGAGGCTAAATACATATTCATCTTGTCAATGGGATTCCTGTGCTGCGTTTTAGGTGACTATAGTGTCCCACTTTGTAAAACTTTTATCCTTTGTCCCACATTTGGAGACAATGACCCACTTTTTTTTATTTTTTTTATGAGGGGAAACAGGAATTCCAGCAGATTAAAGTCAGATTTCCGTTCAAGTGTGTCACAACTTTTCAGGAAATTTTCAGGAAATTAGGAAAATCTGTGTTTTTCTGTTCACTACTGTTGTGTGAATATTGGTTCGTTTATAGGAGCAGTATTCTTATTTTATTACTTTAATATTTTATCATAAAGGTCAGGGCTAAAGATGATAACTCATTCAGATCCTGTCCTTCAGTGTCGGTATAGTCACATGAATGGAATAGAAATTATACCAACTTATTCCGACACAACCTAAGCCATTTTCATATTTTATGAGTACTTTTTCATCTAAATAACACATTACCTGAGCTGATGACTGACACCTTTTATCTGTACACCAACATGTCCGCCACGCTTGGTTTGACTCTTACCAGTAGCAAGGTTTTTATCAGTAATACAGTTTATCAATGCGTGAAATTACTCAAGTAAACATGTTTGACACTATAGGACCAACATATGTTTCCATTTTCCCTTCTCATATTTCTTCCCTAAAGGATGTTTCAAGTCATAATGTGACTTTAATAAACCTTCCGTTGTCTGGGGGAGCATATTGTTCACACACTTTGCACATTATATTATAAAAGGTCATATTTTTTTCACAATTTGTGTTAGATCAAAATTCTAAAGATCATTGTTTAAATTCTGACGCAGCCACTAAAATCATTATGACATTAGCAAAACATGCACATTAACACATTTTAGAACATTTGTCTTATTATTTACTTTATTACACATTCATTTTAGTGTAACCATCAAGGATGTATATGTATTTATTTATTTACTTTTCTGGCATGTCAATATAGGTGTGTATATGTGAAGATGATATGTGAAGTTAATTAACTATTTACAAAAAATTCAAGGTAGGCTACTTGATTTTTCATATATTATGCTGATAGGACACTATAAAGGTAGACTGGTGTGTGGAGAAGGGGTGGGATTAAATAAATTCTACTTCCGCCCACTCCTTTTCGAATGTGTGAATGAAATCATACTTTGTTTTCACGTATATGTATATGTTGTTTTCATGTTTTCTCGCAATTTCTTTTATTTCTAAGGACTAAATAGGATTACTGTTGTTTTGTTGCATATTCAAACATTTGACCCAGCACAAAAAAATAATAATGTATGTTAGCCAGTGCTGCTGTCATTTACCGACACATTCCAGGCGGAAAAAAATCCAAATATAATTCAATTTTTAGTAGTATATTGAAAAAAAACAAACAAAAAAAACAAATGAGACATTTTTTCATGTTTTTTGCATTAAAAAATATGGTTAGTTTACATTACGAAAATAGCATTTAAATGTTTAAAAATGTGACTGTTATTGAACTTCTTGTTTATGACTCAAGTTGATGAAATGCAAAAAAAAAATGCTGGTGTTACCGTGGTGCTGCCCACATTGTGTTGTTTGATTTTATAGATAAATGATCTATGAGCAATAATCACTAGACATCATTACAAATCAGTCTAAAATGGCAACAAACTATCAGCATTTTTATTTGGTTCACAAAGCTCTATCTTTTGTGAGATTTTTACACAACATGTTGCACGAAATGTAAATCAGATGTATTACATGGTGCAAAAATCTGTGTATTTCTTTTGTATATACCCTCATTTTTCATCAAGTCTATATGTGTGTGTGTGTCACTTGAGGTAATTTAACAAGTCAGTGCAAATCATTAAATCAGATTAGGGCAAAAAAAAGTTAAAACAATTCTGATTGACTACAGACACTAATAACTGCACCCTGGGGTGAATCTGTTCAGCCTCATGTCAGCTGTTACACAAACATTTTACATACACACTCACTTCACAACCAGAAAGTGAACACATTCATGTAGAATTCAATTAAATACAGTAAAAAAAAAAAAATTAACCAAATCTTACCGTGAGCGACAGGACACAGAAAAAGTTATATAGAATATTAATTTAACACATCTAATCAGTCCTTTTAATTGCAGTGCCACCTCACACCACCTGTTCTTTTTGCCTCCACTGACTGACAAGGCCATTCCAAAAACTTTATTTTCTCAGTTTCAGTTGAGGAAGATGTTTTTTTAAACATATTTTGGGGTGTTGTTGCTATCATCCTGCCAACATATGCCAACAGACACATCTGAAGAGGCTCACAGTGCACGGCTCTATTCATATCCCTGTCAATAATATGGATTGTGCAAGTATCATGAGAGAAAAAAACAACAACCCCAAGCTCTGATGCAAGTATGTCCAAAGTAAAATTTTGATATTGTATTTTTAATGTTGTACGCAGAGCTATCTATCTATCTATCTATCTATCTATCTATCTATCTATGTCTGTCTGTCTGTCTGTCTGTCTGTCTGTCTGTCTGTCCGTCCGTCCGTCTAAAAAAGTACTTTTCTTCAGTGACTTTAGTGTCCCATGATGTTTTATTTAGCTTCCTCTATATTTTGAAATACTGGAGGAAAAAAAGAAGAACTTAAGAAAGTCCCTAGTGATTAAAATATGTTCTTTGGAAAACATTTCTGATGCTGTAAGCCGTTTCGTTTTAGGTATGCATTCAGATACAGTCAATATTTACTGGTAAAGACACAAGGCCTACAGTTTTATAACTCCTGGTCCTAAAAACAGACCATGTGTCATATGATAATAATGCAGAAGACAGTGACATAATTGACTGTTAAAATAGCTCTTACTAACTAGTGAGAACATACAGTTACGTCGTCTTGTAAAAGCCTGGAGTTTACATACCATCCAACATCATGCACTTCCATGATGGCTTTCCTTAAGAGTAAAACGGAGGTATTTCCTTATATAGACTAATCATCTCTTTCTGGGTCTTGCTCTCTTGGCTGTTTTCACAGCACTCAGCCCAAACATTTCATAGGACTGAATCACAGCTATGGTTTGCCTCTGGGGGGACTGGTTTTATTAGCAGACTATTTCTGGACACTTGTCAGATTCCACTACAGCAACCCTTCAGTCACTTTTCATTATCGCTCACATTCAGAACCTCACAGTGTGCTCGATGTCAGACTCATACTCACCCTTATTTCACTGTGTGTTTACTGCAGAGCGCCTTGTACCAGTTGGCAGAACCGGTGGGTTGTGGTGATTTGCAATGCCCTTTTGCACAGTTCAGTAATTCAGTGAGGCTTTACTTAATGCTACCGGTAATGTCAGAGTCACTTTTTTGCTGTAGTGATTGTATGGTCGGTGATCCAGGGTGAGCTCAGGGGTTTTTCCTGCAATTTGTTCAGCTACAGGCCTGAGTTGGATGAAGAGATGCATTGTATGAGCTTTCTCCTCGTAGGTGAGCTCAATAATGTTTCTATTGAAAGCTACACCCATTATAGTGCTGGGTCAGTGCAGTATGTATTCAGAGTTCAGTTTCCACGGAGGAAATGGGACACAAGGTAGACACAAGGAAAAGGTAGGTCTAATAAGGGGTTATTATGCACTGGAGGAACAAAATACAGTTCCCATCAAGGAAACGACAAATAATATTAAATTATCCTCTGTGCATTTATTAAGCAGAATATATATTATTTGTGCTATGACAGACACTATAGCCTGGTTTTATTAAGTTACAGCGCACCGTTATTTTCCTTTCAATAGCTCCAGTGAACTTTTCATCATTCATCATTTTTATTCACACTTACAGAGTGGTTTTTGATTTTTTTAATAAGCTATCTTTTTCATGTACAAAAGTAGCTTTAGTTTAATTTTTCCTTTATGAAATTCAACTCATTTCAACTTACTTTTATTTAATTTAAGGAAGTTTTTAGTCTTATTCACATAGAAAAGTACAACCAGTGGACTTATGGTTTGGAAATTAATGCCACAAGTTCATCATTTACAGAAAACTGTTCAAGTGTAGTAAAATGTTCCTTAGTGTAGCTGTCATGCACATTATCATTTGGTCATCTTTGAGTAGCTGCATCTCTAAAGGATAGAAGTTTGCTTATTCAGTGAATTTTTTAAGTTGTTGTTTGACGTGAACCTTCTGAATTGCCACCTATGACACTTTTCACATTTTTATCATTAGCAGAACTGAAAATAGTTGTTTATATTATAGGATCGTTAGTATGCAATGGAATTTGTACTCGGTACATTACAGAAGTCTGATTCATATCAGATAAGGATTACAGGTGACCATTATAACTTATAAAATCACCAGAGACTCACTTCTAGTTTTACTTTTGCAAATTTTTCTATAACTAATAACGTAATTGAATATTTTTACTTGACCCCTTCAGATATATGTACAGTGTATAGGAATGCATACAGCAGGACTTCTGCAGGTACATCTGCAGGTGCCATCAAAAGCAGCAAATGGAATATATAGTGAAATCATTTTCATATAAACTACCATGAATAGGGATTTCCATCAGGGAAAATGGTGTTACACCGAGGTCATTAATCAACGAGTCGAGGTGAACGGACGCTGTAGTACCTCAACAGCTGCTGTGATAGAGCTTCAGTGTGTAGCACACCCTGCCAGTTAAACAGAATCCTGCTGTGTGTGTGTGTGTGTGTGTATGTGGGCGGATGGTTGCTATTTGTCTAAGATGCCTCAGACACACCTGCAGACATGGTGAGACTTGTCTCATCAATTTTCATGTAACCATGGCCCATAGCTATGAGAAAAGGCTCTGCATGTTCAGCCTGTCGGATGGTCAGAAAGTGTGTTTTCAACATTAGCAGAGATGTTTTCCCCAGTTACGCAGAGCAGAAGCAGTGTGAATATTTAAAAAAATATATCAGACTGTATCTAAAATGAAATGTTTCATTCATTATTGAATAAAATGGAGTGTATCCACTTTTTTCCCTATCTTTTTAATTTTTTTTTTTAAATTTCAAACTGTTGCATTGGTACGATTACCCTGTTAGACAGACGTTAAAAGAACAGTGGCTAATGTTAACCCTTATTCAGCCAAGTGACTATTTTTGATCATTTCTGCACACAAGACAGTGACAGTGAGGACAGTGAATCAACAGTGTCAGGTCCAATGTGGTCTACAGGGTTTTATAAGGTCCACATGTGTATGAACAGTGAGTGGATCTGCTGTGTTAGGTACCATGAAGTAATGGTACTAATGTAAGGAATGATGAAGTAGTGGTACTAATGTAAGGAATCAAGTAATGGTACTAATGTATGTAATGATGGTATTAATGTAAGGAATGAAGTAATGGTACTAATGTAAGGAATGATGGTACTAATGTAATGATGAAGTAATGGTACTAATGTAAGGAATGATGAAGTAATGGTACTAATATAATGAAGTAATGGTACTAATGTAAGGAATGATGAAGTAATGGTACTAATATAATGAAGTAATGGTACTAATGTAAGGA
>JAPSES010000030.1:2792736-2815885 GCA_029822895.1 Maxillicosta whitleyi | reverse complement strand
GGAAAAGTGACTAATGCCTCCTGCAGTAGTATAATAAACAGACAAAGAGGGGTCAGATACACCGTTTGTGGGTTTTGGTTCTTATCAGCCCTTCATAGATCCTCATTCCTTTTATAAAATGTCCCTTCTCACATTCTCACTTATCACAGTTTCCTGACATCTACTGTACAAAGTTCACTCAAAAGACTGTGATGGACAAGCTTCAGCCAACAGGATACTCCCACTGGACAACACCAGGTGCTCCAGAATAACCAGATAACATTAAATCTCAACATTCATCCCCTCCCCTTAAAGCGAAGCCATCTGCTCTTGGTTATATAAACCATGGTGGTGGCTTTATTGAATCCGAATCAGCAACAGCAGCAGAGGAATGTTGTGTTTATGTACCTTATAATCTAGTGGGAGGATTGAAGCTGAGATGTCTGATCTGAGTAGAATATGGTGTAAAACATGGCAACTTTACAGCAGTGTAATGAAACACACATTCATACAGACACACACAAACATATACACTGTATATTTTGGCACAAACAACCCATTTCCAAGCAGGCCAGAGGTTAAGGGAATGGAACTTACAGTATATAATCACAATATAGGCAGCAGTGAATATCAAATACCATAACGTTCAGGAAATAGAGGATACACTTCACTTCAGTCTACAAATTTAGTTTTCCTGACCATATTGAATACTTTTACCTGTTATGCACTTTTAATTAGTATATTCAATTTTTTTTGAAGAAAAACAACTGGGTTCATGTTTTTATATGTCATCAAAGTGAGTTTTCTTTTTCCCATATTTTGTCATGAAAACTGGCAGTGATCCAAGAAATATTTCCATTATCATTTCCAACAACTCAAGACAACTGAGGACTCACATAAAGTTACAGCAAAGAAAAACACCTATTGCAACAGAAGGATTAGTACTTTGGCTCCAAAATGAAGCCAATACCAAAGTATCTTACAACAATTATAATACCACTGATGACCAAAAAAAAAACAAACTCCAAAAAACAAACTCAAACAGACTTTGATGGAACTTCTGTCTAAAAGTAAAAAAAAAATCAATATAAATTATTTTGTTTTTTCCCCAGAACTCATTCTGGTCTCATTCATTTTATCTGATAGTCTACCTTTATGCTGTCCCTCTGTTAAATAGATGCTGTGAGATCTGTTATGTCAGGCTTTGATTGACAGGTCTGTATGACAGCTCACTCGTGTTCAGACTTTCACAGTTGATCGTATTTAAGAAAACATTAATTTTTTTTTGCCTGACAAACAGCTCAGCTATAGCTGTGGTTCATCTGTTCCTCTAACAAGTCTAAATCAGATTTTTTACACTGTGTGCTGGTGCTTTGCATTATCTGATCTCTAACATATCAGGCTCCACCCCTTTTGTCTAAATATTTTGACTCATGGGTCCAAAAAGCCAACATGCTGGCAGAAAAAAATCTCAAACTATTAGCTTTAAAATGACAGTTTATTACAAAAATATGTGATGTTTCCTCCGTTCATTATTTATACAAAATCAGAAGCAGTGTTTCCATGAAATGTCAAGTTTTAAGAAGTGAAAATACAACTAATGTACATTTTCATAAACTGGTTTGGAGTGAATAATTTTAGACTCTGTTGTGCCACCAACATGTTTATAGGCAATGGCACAAATGGTTCTAATAACCAGAGTAAAAATCTATTCATCAATTGTGATGTATTTATCTAGGGCCAAGTGATTACAAGGTGTGACTTCTTCATGGATATTGGATTGTGATGCAAATAAATCGCTCTTTTGAACACATGCTGTTTTGAGAAGAAAACATTTTATTTTAGGGACCCTGCAAACTTGCCAGACTACATTAGTTTCTATCAAAATTGGACCAGAACTCACAGGATACTGTCAGGGGTAAGTCAGAGTGACTGTACTACACTGATGAAATACAGATTCATGTCAAAAATCCTGAATTATCCCTTTAATGTTTAATAATTTCCCTTCTCAATTACTATATTTTCCTTATTGCTTGTGCTGTTTCCTGGTTCAATATATTTCCTGTATTTCTTGCCTATATTATTTTTATCCTCCACTGCATATTACCTCAGTGGCCCATGATGAGCAGCATGTTCAGTGAGATAATAGGTGACTCTGGTCTCTGTTGGGGGATGCCAGTCATCATGAAACCAGCACATCCTCACTGGCAAACAGAGCTGAGGAGTATCCTCTTCAATCACCTCTAAGCCTTTTCGTGCAACACCTAAAATGAAGGATTGTAGCTACTGGAGTGGAGACAAGTCACTGTCTGTCTGGTGTAGATTAGCAAAGTCACACACACACACACACACAGTCATGCAGTTACCATACGAGTGGGTGGCACACACACACACACACACGCACGCATGCACGCACGTACACACACACACACACACACACACACAAGGAGATTAGCTGTGACAGGAGCTCTTGAGTACCTGACTGGCTTCAGAAGACAAGAGGTGAGTCTTGAAAATACCAAGCTAACACTGATGACTAAAAACCATTAAATTGGCAGCCTCGGGGTTTAACTAAAAAAAAAAAAAAGAAAAAAAAACAGAGAGCCATCATTTTCGGAGGCTGTGTCTGAACTGGGTAGGCCAAGAAAGAAGGTGGACGAGAAAAGAATGGAAGGGAAAAAAAGGGAGAGGTTGAGACATAGAAGAATAAAATAACAAAAAGCACAAATGAACAGAATAATGGGAGTAACTGAAGTCCTGCCGTGCCGTTGTGGAGTATTTGTCCGTCAGTTAAAGAACAACTTTAAGGCAGATGAATGTCAGGACCAGCTGTTTAAACTATAAAATGAATTCTTCCGCATGTTCTCAAATCAGTCCAAATCTCACTCAGACCAAATATCAATGCCGCGAGACAAAAACCCCAACGTTACCAGACAGACCTTCTCACCTCAACCATCAGGGAGCATCTTGTGGTCATTACACAATTCAGATCGCATTTCCCCTCAGTGACCAAGCACGCCACAATCATCAGACCCCGTCCACATTATTAGGCTGTAAATTCTTGCCTTCCATCATTAACCCATAATTGTACCTCTTACTCAATGTGCTCATTATGATATTATCACTGGCTGTATGTGAAAGGTAATACCAGGTGGGATCATGTGGTGCGTCCATATTGTAAATGACAGATTTTGTGTTTTTCCTATTAAGTTCTGACCACTGATGAATTATGGGTGGTTTGACAGGAGCTAATATGTCTCTGATCCGGCACTAAATTCAAAGTGGAATATAGACATCCCCAGTGTTGTCTAATTTTTCATTTAAAGTGGCAAATATTCAGAGACAGCCGGTCTCAAAGCCTTTTCAGTTAATTTTTTTTTAAACAAAATGATAGATAAAAATGCATTCAGAGACCTCTACTCCACTTTTCTTCTTATGTCATAATATTAAACCACAAACAAATAATAAATATTGAGTTTTTGTCAGTTGGTACCTACTTTTCCTAAACCATAGAAACCCAATATGACTTCTGTGGCACTTCCCAAATTATTTTTTCTTTCCATTCAACCTTTCCTAAATGATTTTTTTGTAACCATTTTACTATATTATCCTCTGCATTTTTTCAGTGACAATCATCTATTTTTCTATTGTTAATTGACTGATCATGTAGATGTTAATCAAAGCTCAGATTAAAGTTGAGGGCTATTACATCAAAAACAGAAAAAGTGGCTTTTTCAGCATTAACTGAACATTAAAAATGTGTCTCCATCCACTGTCATTGATCCAAGTCCATGGGTTTTACTGGTGAATTAATGTTGTAGAAGATGACGGTGTTTCCACATTCACTACAGAGTCTCTGAACGTCCAAATGGGTCATATCAGATGAAAGATGATAACCTGTATTTTACACCAATTATTTACATGTATTGAAAGGATTAATGGATGAACAGTAATTAGAAAGTTTAGATCAGTAGATACTTTGGTCTTCGGTGGACGTTTGGGTCTTTATGGGTTAAACTTGCAGTGTTAAAGAAAGTGGAAAAAAAACACTCCAGCCTCTGACCCTCTTTTTTTTTTTATGGCTCTGCCAGAGTTTAAGGGGTTTGTCCTTGACCCATGACCGAGATCCTCCCACAAGTTACATGGAAATCAGTGCAGCAGGTTTTGAAAAGTCCTGCTAACAGATGGGCAATTATTGATTTTGCCAAAACATTGATCTATAACCATATTATGACCAGTTCAGTGATGTGTTGATGCTGACCTGTGATTCCAACAACAGAAGAAGGTTTTCCCTCAGTCTCTCCTTTAATGGCCTGAACTGAGATCTGGTATTCAGTTCCTGGAAACAGACCTGAGGAGACAACACATTTGTTCAAACTTTAACATAGACAACATTATCATAATCAATAACAGTAGTAATGTATTGTTGTATTTGTATTATTGTATTTCCAAAAGTTGTAGCTTTCCAATAAAAAAAAGAACCCTTTCTTTAAATTGATGTTATTTCATATATGGAAATAGAATCTATGATCATGGCTTGAACAAGAATAGATTTAGTTAGATCTGCAAAAAAAAAAAAAAAAAATGGTACAAAGTCAGTGACTGAATACCAAGAAGATTTGTGAAACAGGGCACCCTGAGAAGTTACCTAGACCTTTAAAGTAGTAAAATACACAGTTATACATCTAGACAGCTAACAAATCCTAAGAGCAAAGATATTTCTAATACTAAACACAAAACATCCTAACCTCAGGCGAAAACCTTGAATGTCTATATTGATACAAGGATACAAAAGCTTTATAACTGTTTGCTGGAATAGCAGTAACAACAGCAACAGTGTTGCATTTCACACTTTACAGCATTCAAATGACTGCAAGCCCTGAACCGTACCGGCACTGGAAAGCTGAGTTCTAAAACTATATATCACTTTATGGCACCAATATGGGACTCTCTTATAAGTAGAAAGGAACTATTTAAGAGACTTCCGCACAGGCTAAAAAAAACCACCTGGAAATAACAAAAAATAGGATGCTATATATGGATACTAAATGTTCACGACCAAAAATCATATAAAAATAGCAAATGTAAAATAGTTGAAAGTTTTTTTTTCTGCAATCTCAAGAAGTTTTGTTACAGACTTTTTCAGTCGTTTCTGATAATAAATATACTAAAAACTTTGCGTCTGTTTTGTCTTTCAATTAAAACACACAGTTTTAAGCATTTATTACTTATAATAGTGATAATTTAATGACCACATACTGAAAGTTAAGTTCTTCCTGAAAAAAAAATACTGCAAAGGAATTTTCAAATAAGACAGTTTCTGACACTTTTATTGCAAAAAAACAAAAAAAAAAACAAAAAAAAAAACCAAAACAAAACATGAAGATATGTATAGACATCCTATCATAATGGTTTTAAAAGGATTAAATGGTGTTCTGTTACATCAGAACTGTTACAACTGTATTTGCATTTATTGCAAAGCTGATGTGAGGAATGATGTTTAGTATAAATATATGGCTTCACTTTTTAATGCATTATTCCAATAATATGATGCAATACAAAGGTGCAGCCATGACACATTTATTGTATGCCTATGTGTGTATATTAAGCATATTCTGTATCACATACCCACTATAGTGTGCTTGGTGCGTGCCTCTTGGCTCATTTGTACGCTCAGCTCCTCCTCCTGTCCTGCAGGGTTGGTGTGTGTGAGTTTGAAGTGGTCAACCTGAGCTTGGGGGTTCTTCCAGTCCACTTGGATAGAGACCTCTGTCTGGCCCAGAACTCGGATATCATCGATGGCTGATACGTCTGGGAGCAACAGAAGCAGCTCATTAAAAATAGAGGTGGAAGTGCAAGTTCATGACAATAAACTCAAGGAAATATAGCGAACCAGTATGTGTTCACGGTTGAAATAGTGCTGCAATTGCAGCACGAGGTGCAAAAAGGCAAATCATATCAAATGAAAACAGCTGTCATTTTAATTCTACTTGGAGGGGAAAGGAAAAATATACACTTAAGCCCTCTTTTGATGTAGATCATCATTTGAAGTGAAAAATATGCATCCAATCTGTCTCAGCTGTGTATCCCTCACACACCCATAAGTCAGAACATGGCGTGTTTTCTCGTGCCCTTACAAGAATGGCACGCTCTGTGAACATTTCCATGACTAACCAGGCAAACAACCACATTACCTCTGTCTGTCTGTCTGTCTGTGGGTCTGTCTACTTCATACCCACCAAATCTGTCTCTCATAATCTCATTCTGTACACATCTGTGTCCCACCACATCTGTGAGAAAGTCACATTTCCATTAAACACATCCGTAGAGCCACTTCCTTGTAATTTCCTTAAAATGTAATCGCTAACAAACCAACTCTTAATGAAACACTTAGTAATGACAGGCTTCAGTTGGTCCTTACTTTTACAAAATGAACTAAAATGTTAGAAAATACTGTCCTCTCACCCAACTAGTGACTGATTTTCTACGATTGCTTCAATATGTGTGAGTACAAATATGACACAGTATTTAAGGGATGCACTGCACCACTTTTTTTCCAAACCAAGTACAAGTACAAGTACTTACATTTGAGTACTTACCAATACAGAGTACTGATACATGTACTTATTAATACCATTACAGTTCTTAGTTACTTTTTAAAATGTGCTTTATCTTCATTGTCTGAAACAAAGTGCTGCTACTGACATTAAATATGTTGGAATGAGTGTTTGTCAATCAATCCACTGGAGGGTGTCGCTCTTAATTAACCATACTGGACATATACCATGAAGAAAAGAAAAGTTTTTTAGAAGAAGAAGAAGAAAGTCAATGATAACAAATTGTAATGACAGAGGAGGTAATACAATAAATACTAATGTTGATATTGATGAGTGTAGTTGTCATAAATATGTCAGTAGTTTTTCCACACACTCACTCTTTGGAAATACCCTCTAACTCCATGGTTCCCAGTAGTACCGCTTCTCCATCTGTGTACGCACAGAACCTTATATATAAAATAATGTGATGATCTTTACATGGCTTTGGCTACGCATCAGCAGGCTCCCAGAAAACAGACATAATGCAGACACCGGACAGAACACTCCGTCCATATCTGTCTGTCTTTATAACTTGTGGTCACTGTTACTTTTGTCACTGCCTTTTATTTTGAAAAATCTCCACACTGCAGACATTACTCCTCCACCTGCTGCACTATGAAGAGAACATCACACTGCCATCAAGTGGTATCGGTGTGTTTGTATCGGAGCACTTTTACAAATACGGGTATCAGTACACAATGTGCTCAATATCAGACCAATACTACTGATACTGGTATCGGTGCATCCTTAACAGTATTAGAAAAGATATTACATGCATTCTTCGAGCTGTTATTGCATAAATCTACACTGACCCATCACTTTAGCCATGTTGATCCTTTTATTCTCTCTACTTAAATCTAAATCTGGAACACTTCCTACCTCTTAACATTTAAGACTTTGACATTTTTGCTGTTTTCATGCCTCATCACATGTGTATTTACATGTGACCCCAGCAGATACTCAGCCTTAATCCCCCAAACCTTAGGGCATAACTGGCCTCCTTGACACATACATCTGTACTAGGTCACATGTGCCTTTGATCTAAATCTTAGACACATTTACAGCCAACAATTTACACTTCAGGACGTGTTAATTTCTTCTGAAAATGACTTAGAAGAACACACTTTTGAATGCATCTGTGATGTTTACACCATCTGATCTGGGCATGTACTAACCTGTGGTAGCTTCAATCTTGTCTGCTTCGCTCTGGATTTCTTTAATGACGGCGTACACCTGGACAATGTAGGTGACCCCAGGAGTCAGACCCGTGATGAGGTAAGAGTTCTCTGTGTTGGGAACTTGAACCTAGGAAGGACACAAAATAAGATGTTCTATCCAGCACTTCATGTTTGATTTAACAAATTAGTTCGACCAAATATTGAATGAAACCTACCTGCTCTAGTGCGCCTTCATCGCCTTTGGGGTGATACGTTAGAATATAATACTCTGCCCCTCGAACGGACTCCCACTCCACCAGGAGAGACATGTCGGTCACTCGGACGAGTCGCAAACCCTGAGGACCAAGGACTAAAGGGCAGAGGTGGACATAGACAGAGGAAGGAGACACGCTTGATTTATTTTTTGGATCAAATTTTATTCTCATATTCTCTACTTGAACCTTATCTTTTGTATTTAGGTCTAGGTCACATTTAAAATAATGTAACATGCCCAAAGAGCTGTATAACGTTGTTTTTACAAATACAAGATATGCTAAAACTGATTTTTAAAAAAGTAATAGGATAAATAGCATCTAAAACACAACCATAAGATAAAACAAATAAAAGCCACACACTTGCAGTATTTATTATCATAACACTGGTCTACTTTTTTTAAAAATTATTATTATTATCTCCCTAAGAGATTAAATGTACTAAATCTTACATACTTTAATAAGATGAAATGGCAGACAAATGACAAAAATGCTGTTAGTTGATGTTTTCAATGTATATGATAAAGTGTTATCATTGGTTTATGTACTTTTATTCTTCTTCGTCTCCTTTGGGCTTTTCCCTTCAGGGGTCTCCACAGCGAATCATTTGCCTTCATCTAACCCTGTCTTCTACATCCTCTTCTCTCACACCGACTACCTTCATGTCCTCTTTCACTACATCCATGAACCTCCTCTTTGCTCCTCCTCTAGGCCTCCTTCCTGGCAGTTCCACACTCTATCCTTCTACCAATACGTTCCCTCTCTCCCCTCTCGACACGTCTGAACCATCTGAGCCTGGCCTTTTTGACTTTATCCCTAACATGTTGTACTTTTATACAATAGATTTAAATCATCCTCTGAGAGAACCTGGAAAGTGAATATGCAGACAATGTTTAGAAGTTGATCTGTAGCTCTGAGACAAACATTCTTTTTTTTCATTGATTCTCAGAATCTTATGTTTAAACTGTATCTTCAAAACTAGAACCAGTTAAACCAGTTGTTTGGAGGGTTTTATCTTGTTAGAGTGAAAATGAAGGTTCTGATTAAAAATTTGAGTAATTTGTAATATAATATAATATCGAGATTTTCTTTCTTTCTTTCTTTACTTTCTGCCTCTCATCAAGGCAGTATTACAACACCACAAAATTGACAACAAACTTGTTACTGTAAAACTAAAAACTAATCTAAAAAATAGCCTATAAAATACCTCTTCTCTCACTTGCAAAACACACTGTCTTTTAATATTAGAGTAAACCAACATCCACAAGGACAAATCATTTAAAATGTACTTCATACAAAATCAAAGCAAGCATTGTGCTTATACTGAGGCAATAATAAAGACAAACCTGAAATTTAACTGAATTAACTATATATATTGTACATATAAACTTAGGAAAAAACACACAGCAAAATATTGCTATAGTAATAAATTCAATCAACTTTTGTCACTTCTGTAGCCTTTATACCTTTACCCCCCCCCCCCCCTCCTTTTACACCATGTAAGAGAAATGGCAAAAAAGGCAAAAGCAAAGCAGTTTTTCTCCCAAACGTGAGATGGAAATTGAGAAAAAGATATTGCCTTTCTGTGGTCACCTTATAATACAAGGCCAAAGTTCTTTAATGGAGATGATGGAAAAAATATGGCAGGGGGCGAGTGAGAAGGTATATAACTACAGGGGAGTACAATAATGAAACAGCAGCCAAAAACAGAAGACAGCAAGTCAGCAGTGTTGGGGAGTGAGGCTTTCCGCAAACAAGACGAACTTTCTGTGGCTGTAACGCAGCTAAATAAATGGTAGATGGTGGTAGATATAAAGAAGTTAAGCACAGTGTACAGAAACATAAACACATCTCTGGGGAAAAAAGTGAAACGGGTGGTGAAGGAGTTCACCAATTTTGGCAGGGAAGGAATTCACATCAGGTTTAGATGCTATTCCACAAGGCAAATCCAGGAAGTGTAATGTTTTTCTAAAATCGCAGCAGCTCTTTTCCATCCAGTAGCAGTTAATATTCCCCTGATGCTACTCTAGACATGACTATCAACAATCTTTACCCTTGATATTTCAGAAGTGCTGTGGTGAATAAATTAACATATTAATACTGGAAAAAGAAGAGGCTAATGGGGATTGTATCTTCCCTTATTGAAAAGGAGCAAAATGTTATTTAAGGCGAAAAATAAGACCGAAACGACACTTGTGAATACTTAAGATGTCAAGATGACCATTGTTCAGAGGGAATTCTATCAAAATTCAATTACATTTCTGTCCTATCTTTAATTAGTTTCACTCGACGTTTTAATCAGATTTCAGCAAATTTGACTAGAAAATGACCAAATATGGTTTAAGCAGAAATTCACCGGCTGCATTATATTGAACATAATCTCGCTGACTGCACATGAAAGAAAGCACATCTGAGACAGTCATCTAACAACAACAACATTAAATCCAAACCGTCTGCACTGTGTTTCTTGTAAGCATCCACTGTGACCATTTCAGTAATCTCATTTATATCACACTATTTCACCTCTGATTATGTGTTTAGACATGGATTACCTCTCTCCTTTTAACCCTTTGATGTGTACAGGACTTTAAGCATCAGTATTATTTTCATTACTTAAGCTGTGATTTTTACACCACATGACATCTGTCTTTAATGTTGGACGAAAATAAAAATAACTGAGGCTTTAGGAGCATCAGTGGCACTGTCCGATGCTGCTCGTACAGTACTATATATTAAAGAATCTCTTCAAAAGTCTCCTCTGTGTCGTCACCCCAGGATTGACATCCATCATCCAGGTGTTGAAATGGCAAGTATCCATATAAAACAAAGAATGCCTTTATTGTTTTGCTTCTGTGCTCATCTCCTCCGGGTGCTTATTACCACTATTATTATTACCACCTAAAATCAACATAATGTATTTTTTTTTCTTACCTCCCACTTTCTCTTCCTCCCTGACTTTTCCTCTGACACGGTGCCACTGTTGACATTGGAATCAGTTCAACAGCACCTACACACGAAGCTGTGGCTCTGTCTGCACCTCTGCACAGTGCAGTCTGCAGAGCTAGGAGAAACTAAATCACCAGCAAGAGTTTGAGGGCTGACCGGCCTCTATATGGTCTTAACCACTCATACACAAGTCAAGTTTCTAAAACTGTAGTTCAGAACTTAAAATTGATGGTGGACTGTCCTTCTGGGAATCCAATCACGGCAAGCATTACAAATCTGAGACTGAACTTTGGAACAAGTGCTCTGAAAGCTGTTTATATGTTGAAGAGAAAATCCCAGACAAGTGAAGATGGATTTTAAAGTGGTCTGGGAAGTAAGTCCTTTTCTTTTGAAGTACAAGTGATTGGGTACTCTGACATAGCAAAATCTTGTGTCATTCACCTGCAGATAAATCATGCAATGTCCTTAAAAATTACTGTCACAATCTTTATGTGAACTCAGTGAATTAAATTGTCCATGCCTGGCAGGTGCTGCTCACCTTTCTGCTTGTCTGGCCTCAAATTGCTGTAAAAATGCAATTTTGTACTCTGCTCCTGAGGCGGTGCAGTAATAGTGGTTAGGTGAGTGGTGCATTTAGTAGAAAAGATGATGATTTTTCTTAAGGTTTGAAGGTACATGCAGCTCCAGAAGACTGATACAGTGGCATTTTGTGACCTTGATGTTATAAGTTGTCTGGAGGCCAGAGTTGCAAGTGGTCATGGGGTCATCCCACTGAAACGGCCCCATCAGCAGCTATCTGAAATAACTGCTGAGGAGATTCTTTGAATTCCACCTCACTGGCCACAATTGCCCAAAATGGCTCTGCTTTTGGAAGGATATGTGTTTGGTTTTCATTGATACCTGGAACGTATCAAAATCTTCTGTGAATCTATTCATTTAGTAAGAGTTTTACACACCAGCGATAGCTGTAAACCCAAATAATCACTATAGCTTGGGAAGTCTGTCAGCTTATAAATTCACTGATATCTATTTAAACCTGTGTAAATGGATATTACTATTCATGCATGAGCTGTGAATACTGAAAGACAAATCAAACAGACACCAACTCCTCTGATTAAACAGAGGGTACATCAAGGTGAATTGGCAGTTAGGGGGAAGTATAACATTTTAATGGTCCCAGAGCTTCTTATAACATCTGTGTTTTGAAAGAGATAAAAGTTAATATTTACTGGTTAATGTCTGCAGAGCCAGAAGAGGTGACTGTATAAAAGACGTGTAATGTGAATATTAAATCCCTTGAGGAGCACTGGTCAAACAAATCTGGTGAATATGATATCTAAATTATTATGTGACTGTGGTGCAAATACAGCAGGGCAGTGTGGCACGTCACGGTAACTCAGCCTGACCAAGAGCAGGGCAACGTGTCTTTTATTGAGTTAATGACCATAGATTGAGTCTAATTAATATGAAATGTCCTGATGGTCATTTGTCTTTGATTTTGATGTAATGGATTAACATTTCTAAAACTCAAATATACATAAAATGACCTTCTGGGGGTCGGTCTGAGGATAATTCGAACCACATTTGGAGACAAGTAGAGATTTTTTTATTTTTTTTTTAGATCCATTAAACCCAATTTGTCCACCCTAGTTCAGTTGACATGATAGATCCAAGCAAAATTATTTGTTCATTTCTTACACTGTAAATAAAACACACTCATCATATTCCCTTGTTTCAGTTTAACATAATTTCAATAATCCCTTGTTTGAGTTTAATATCATTTCGTTGGATAGTTCAGTCAGTCATACTATTGGCTACGTCGGAGTGAACTAGCTAGCTAGTGTCACAGGGTCACAGGCCATTTTCTTAGAAAGGAATGAAGGGCAGAAATTACATATAAATAAATTGTCAAATTTTGTGATGTAAGCTGACAATGAGCTTCCCCTCTTTGAAAGACCAGCAGCCGCTACTGCACTGCACATAACAACATACTGTATCAAACAGTATGAGTAAAGCAGTGCTTTTGCTCATTGCAGTGCCTCCCAGTAGTGAATTTTATGGACAATCTAATGCACAAAGTTTGGTTTCATGTGTCAAATAGCTGTGGTATAGATGAAGATGCAAATCATGAATAGGAAAAGGAAGAAATGCCACTATTTAAGCTCCCAGTTAGCTCATTATATCAAATGTTTTATGATAGGCAGAAGAAATGCTCGCTTCGTACTTTGTCCCCAAATATATCTGACTTCATCACCTTAGTTTTGAGGTGAGTAATCCCAGGTTCATCAAGTAAAATTCCTGCCATGTATTGGTTACAACCTGTTCAGTTAACACTGATGATGCCAACAATGATCCAACCTACCTGGATGAGGAGTTGTGCTCCCCTCAATGGGAAAGTTCAGTGAACAGTTTGGAACCAATACATGACAGGACTTTGAATGATGAACGTGGGATTACCCACCTCTGACACAGCTACAATATGTTGACTCACGTTAAGCTCTGGAGAATTTGGACTAGCTATGACACATTCTGGAAAAATAGAGGCCTTTAAATATTAGCTTACCTAATGAGCAGTCCTCTCCGAAGAAGCCTTCATCACAGACACACTGGCCGTCCACACACTTGCCATTCCCGATGCAGTCATTGGGACACTTCTGGACACTGCAATCCTCGCCGGTGAAATGTGGAAAACACACACATTTCCCATCTACACAGTGTCCTTTGTCGTTGCAGTTATCTGGACACATCAGCTGGTTGCAGTCGTCTCCAGTGTAGCCTTGGTGGCACACACACTTGCCGTCCACACACCGCCCATTGTCATTGCAATCGTCTGGGCAGGTGGACATAGAGCAGTCTGGGCCTTCCCAACCGGGGTCACAGAGGCAGCTGCAGGAGTCGTGTTGGTAGGTACCGTGGCCACTGCAGCTTGTATCTACACCTTAGGAGGAAAAGCAGTAGGAAGCTGTTTGGCTGATAGGCCTGGATGTATACTAGTACTGTGGGTTCTTGATTTTCCAGGTTATTTTCTGTGATCTGCTTTACTTTCTCTTTACTGATTATATGCATATGCTTTTTAATGTAACACAGTCGTGTAAGGCATTAGTAACACATTTTCAGCAATATTTTACTTGGTACAAGTTTAATAGTGCTTGCATTAAAACACACTTTTCACCCATAATTTAATTGCACAAATGAAAAATAAATAGCTAGACAGTGAGACCTTAAGGAATCAAAAATGTGGCTGGAAAGTTCTATTTCCTGTTGGTGTTCAGCTAATTGGTGAAGATGGCAGAAGACCAGAAGTCCATTGGCCATATGTTCATCACTAACACTAACCCTGCTTTACAGAAACTAGCATGATCTCTGTCATCAGCAATGATAAGGTAAGCTAACGTTTCTGTGCCGTCTGTTTGAACATGTTGACAAAAATGCTGTTATTCAAACGTCGTAGACCGTAGCATTGCTTACTGAGCTATCCGTCCATATGTACTTCAGGGCACCAATTTATGTGTCCCAAGGCTCCCCTGTCTCTTTTTGATGAATGTACTTAAAAGTAATACTGGAGTTGTGTAACACATTACAATTTTGAGTAATATTGTAAGGTAAGGAATTACTTTTAAATAGCAGTACCAAGTAATCTGTTATGTATTAGGCTATGTATTGTAGCCTACAGTTTGGAAGTAACTTGCAGAACACTGGTAACAATTACAAAGTGATCCTATAACCTGGCAAAAAAACATTTACAAAATCACAAATAATCTACTTAACCAGACCCCCAGATCATACATTTTATACCATTTTAACTGTTTGTGACTTTGCATACCTGTAGAACCACCACTTCCGCAGCACCCTTGAGCACACTGGGTCTTCAGGTAGTTGACCTCTTCTTCCAGCCCGTTGACTCTGTACAACAGTGACTTAAAGCTTTCTGACTCATCACAGTCACACTTGGGTGTCTGAAGCTTGATGTTGTGCCTAAAGATGATGTCATTTTCTCCATCTGTTGTTGTCTGTGTCTGTAGACCTAAAGAAGATAACAAAATACAGCTTTAGACTTACAACATTTATCATGTTTATTGGAAATGTTTTTAAATAGGAAAAAGAATCAGTGTCTAATGTTGTAATCAATGTCAAACTGTTATTGCACTGAAACTGAATTCTGATCATCTGGTTTTCTGTATTTACAATATGTCTTTTGTATTGCTGTTTATGACCTGTTCGATCATCCGTAGACTGACTCTCTAATTTACAACCGGAGCTCCCTGGGATGTCGATTTTATAGACATGGCTGAAGGTGACTCCCTGCTCTGGGACTGAGGGGTCTGGATGGTTTTCGGCGGAGCTTTGTGATGAGATGACGCATAGCAGGGCTAGCAGACACTTGGCCCTCCACTGGAGTCTAGTGGTCATGGCTGTAGGACAAAATTAGAGCAGACCACTGTCAGTTTCTGAAAGAACATAGGCACTTATAGAGAGAACATGCAGAAAGATGGGCTGTTGAAAATGTTTAATGGAAAGTTTGTTAAGTGGTTAATGTTCTTGTTGTAGAACTGAAGTGTACCATTAAAGGAACCATGGTCTGGCTTCACTGAAAACAAGGTCTGACAGCATTTTCTCTATAAAGATATATAGTATTTTTGAGATTATATCTTTGGCATGAACTTTGTGTAACTGTACTGAAACTGTAGATTGCTCGTCATGGCTCACTGGACCTCAGCCTCCGGGTTGAAAGCAGGTCAGACTTTGTACTTTCCAGTCAATGTTTGAAGACAGAAATACAATCTGCACTGTACATAAGTTACATTGCATTTAATGGTGCAAGCTGCTGTATATTTAATCTGAGGAAACTTAAACCATTATGTCACTGAGGTGTGTGTGTGTGTGTGTGTGTGTGTGTTGGTGCAGTAGAAAGTGAACAGTCATCACTTTGTCAGAGGTTTTGTTGCTTCAAGCTATTAATTTTGCCCACTCAGGCGTTTCAGTATATCAAGAAGTGCAGGCCACCTTTGATGATGTCATTGTGCCTAATGACACTGATGTCATGTGAACTTAAGTCCTTGCCTTGGTTTTTCTACAGACCAAATTACATACTTATAATAAGTAGTAGTTCTGTTTTAACTGTCAGGTTTTTTTTTTTTTTTTCTCTTTCTGAATTTCCCATCCTGGTGTAAAAGTTTAAATAGCAGCAGAACAAACTTTTAGTCTAATGTGTCAAGCTTGTGTGGTCTTTGGAAACTCAATGCCTCCAACAGAATAACTGAAAGTAAAATACTGGCATGTTGGTGGCCTTGTAGTGATGTTTGACAACTGGAAAACTATACAGCAATAGAGGACATGTACAGTGAATGCATACACTTTGATGGAAAACCAGCAAAGAGTTATTCCTGAAAAGGAATTTATTAGCATGATGGATGTTAATTTTATTTGTCTGGTCTGCAAGTTTTCTGTTTTGTTCACTGGTTTTCTAATCATGTTTTACAGTTAGGGGGAAGAAATTAACTAGTTTGAAACCACTGTAATCATAACACTGCTCACTGAGTATCAAAGAATAAAACAGATGGAGAGAGAAGGATAAAAACCAATGAGAAACAGATCCTATAAATCCCACTGGACACAGTGTGAACAATGACCATATCATTAAAATGTCCACAAATTGACATAAGTCCATATGGCGCCATGGTGATAATATTATCTAATTAACAGAGATTTCCAGTTGGATTCATGAATAAATAATGACACCTGATTTTTTTAGTGGAATAGAAAGACCGAGGTGCAAAGCTATTTCACTTTTGGACACTTTTGCTTTCAGTAAAATAAACTTTGGCTTGTGAATCTTCCTTCTGATGATTTACACAGGATGTAACTCAAGTAGTGAAGTGATTGAAATCAATCCAGGCCTTTTTATGGGAGATGAATAGACATATAATTACCATAACCTGTCCCTCAGTAGTCCAAACTCAATATGTCTGACGTTGTTTGGCTATTTTAGCTGTCTAATTGATCACTGCTGGTCTAAAGTTTGAGGTCAGAGAATTCTGCCTCAACATGAAATCCAAGCTATGACATCACTAGGAAATTTCTTTTTTGACCTCATGTGGTGGTCAAAACCTACATTTCAGTGGGTGTTTTATCAATGGCCAAGACTTAGGAGCACCGTCCAGATATGAAGTAAAAGAGACATAAAGAGGAGATGGAGGGAGGCAGATGGAAAATGAGACAAAAAAAACACAGAACAAGAAAGATGAAGAGGGTGATAGAGAGTGAATGAGTGAGCCAGAGAATGATGGAGTGTATATGAACCAGTGACAGTTCAACAGTTAGCTACATTATGGACGGTATACTAAAACTATGTGAATGGCACTGAGCACTGGCACTCAGAGATGCTTAACAAGCATGTTTATAGCTCCCTGTCAAGGTTTTATTTAATGCTCACTGTTTTGAGAAGCTTTTCGTATTTCTCTTGGAGGAGCTTGCACTGTAACCTTCCAAGCATAGCGGAGGGCCGCTACTGACTCCGAAGAATGGAGAAAAGAGACAGATGGTGGGATTAATGGAGAGAGGAAATGGACTATGGGAAGGAAAGTGCAGGTGAATTTCAGAAGAGGTAGATGAATGGTGCGATGCATTAATGGATAGATAAATGAAGAGATGATGAATATAGAGATTGACAGATGACTGATTCGCTAAGTGGATGACAAATGGATGAACAGACGTCAGTTGATCAAGATAGATATAAAATAAACAGATGAGAAGGTGGCAATTAATATCCTACAGATGATGGATGGATGGTGCACTAATAGAGCGGTATCTGGGTTTAACAGTTATTAGCACAGTACAACTGCAGGATAAAGCAAGAAAACAGAGCGGCTCCAGTTCATGGATGTTATGTTTCTCCAAATCCAGATCGCATTTCTGCCTGTCTTTCAAATGGACTCAAGTAAAATTCAACATGTCCATAAACACAGTTCAAAATTCCTTCCTGACAGTAACTTCACTGTGTCAAAGTGGAGCTATGTGAATGGGCCTGTAAAATGTTTGTTGACTACCTGTGATGTGTGCTCACTCCTTTATATGAGCAAAAGCGGTGCATTGTGCACATGTGGTTACAGTATGTGTGTGAAACACTTGTTTCTCATTTATAGTTTACAGAGAAAAGGGGGGATTGCCCCCAAAATTAACAACAGCTTTAATCACCCACAGACAATACTGTCTGGATCCACAGACACCTTTCACTGAATACTTCCTGACGTTGGTTGAAAAGATTGTGCGTGGGTCCTGTATGTTTCTATGATCACAGTTAGAGCTCTTAAAGCAGTATATGCACTAAACAATTGGCACAAAAAAAAGAAATGGAAAGAAGGATTGGCCAGAAGTGAAACAAAGACAAGCAGCTATAGAAAAAAGGCTGGTATTGGGGGTACAGATACAGAACGGCAGCCGAAGACTTTCTCAGATTGTACACCTCTAGCCTCTCCTCTCTTGAGAGCCATTAGGCTTCAAACAAAAGGCCGGCTGTTTCACCAAGTTTCATCTCAAGACAGTCTCACTGGACCAGACCAACAAAGCGGAGGATGAGTGGTGGAGTGGGCTGAAAAAGAAGAGCTGCAAGGTCATGCCTTCTTGTGTGGTTGCAAACTTAGCAATTTTTGTAGATGTTTCCTCTCCTCACAGAATAAACAGACGCAGTAAAGCTGAAAGCAATACTGAGAGCAAAGTTCGCATTTTCATCGTCATGTCTGCCTTTCTGCTGCAAACTAGACCACGAGGAGACCCACAGAAGGACCCTGATTCTTCAGATCCACCTCTGCAGTAGATCAAAGTCTTCCTCAGTGAAAACAGCAGAAAAATAACACTGCTCTGTGTTTCATAAAACACACTATTCAAGAAAGATTTACATTCTTCAGATACATAAAGATGTTTTCAGTGTCTTTCGTGCATTGGGGGTCATTTTCAATTGAGACTAGGTAAATGAAAAAAAACAAAAAACAATCCACAAGTGAAGTTGTGAGATTTCCAATGAAAGCAGTTACATTATGCAATCGGAGCACTTTTGTCAAACCACCCACTCAGGACTGTGGATCTCTCTCTCTCACTTTCTCTCGCTCCTTGTCTTTCTCTCTTTCTATCTTTTGGCATGGCTGAAGGCCCACATCTGTTGTTCATTTAGCGAGGGCTTCTGTGTATTCCCTGAGCCCGTACAGTAGCATTAAAGGTAAATCTAGTGGATCAACAGCCCTGTGTGAATATCTATCACCCCAGCGCAGAGTCATTATAAATATTTATAGCTAAGTAGATGTTATTATTACAGCACAAAATTAATGTTGACAGATTTGTTGACGGATAGTGTAAGATTATATTTAGCAAACTATTAATTATCTCTTTTAGACAATGTGGATATTAGCTGGATAAAGAAACTATAAATAATAAAGCGCATGTATTTGTGAAGCAAATAAAAGCTATAAAAGCTCCATCAGTGGAAGATAACTGCTGCTATGACATGTTTTTTAAACTCGTGAAAATTTTTAATTTACATTCTATTCACAGTGTCATACAGACAGTAGATTAGTGTTTCTGACAAATCAGTAGCACAAAAAGAGAATAAAACACAACCATTGAAGTGTTTTTTTGTG
This sequence comes from Maxillicosta whitleyi, assembly GCA_029822895.1. Taxonomy (NCBI): domain Eukaryota; kingdom Metazoa; phylum Chordata; class Actinopteri; order Perciformes; family Neosebastidae; genus Maxillicosta; species Maxillicosta whitleyi. The sequence goes on along the minus strand of JAPSES010000030.1, from coordinate 2,796,305 downwards.
AATGTAGACTCATAATAACAACATTAAATACATCATACAGTTCATATTGATTTCCAGAAGTGCTTTAAACACCTCTAGCAGTCTGCTATGTTCATCTACAATCCCTGATCAAGACTTCCACAGGTTTCTCAGGTCAAGTGCTGCAAGGCAAAACCAAACTTAGACAAGAACATTTACAGTTCTGGGACACCTGATAAATTCCAGGTGTCAAGTTAAACTTTGGACTGACATGTCTGACAATAGAGTAGCTGTGACCAACATGAAATACAGCAGGTTTAACACACTAGATGCACAGACAGGAGGCGAATCACAGGGATAACTTCATAGTGTGTAAAAAATGGATAGACATAAAGAACAAAACATAGTAGTCTAAAGGGATTATGCAGAAAAAGAGCCAAAAAAAAAAAAAAAAAAAAAGCTCATTAAAAATTGTGAGTATCCTTTATATTAAATAAAGTGAAACAAAAAAAAAAAAACATGAATCTAGCTTTTAAAAACATGTGACCAAACTATGAAGTCAATGAACTAAAATCATAAAAAAGACATATTGCTTAAAGGGAAAATCATAGTAAATTTAGCATCATTGAAGAATCTAAAAAAGTTCTAAAGTTTCTTACCCTTTGAGGGTTGTGTCCAACTTTATCCTCCTCTGTTTTCTTTCTCTTTTTCCAAACTTCTCCTTCTGCCACCTGTTGACAAGCAGCAGTCAACGATTCAAAGACTTCTACACCGTTGCTGACTTTTGCTCTCTCTCTCCCTCTTCAATTGTTAAAATCTCTCCCAAATGCCTATAGGGCCATGGGCAGTTCGTCTGGGAGTGTCTCCTCTACCTCCTCCTCCTCTCCTGTGATTGAATGGAAAGGGCAGAGGGAGCGGAGGTGAGCAATAATGAGCAGCATCAACCCCACCACCACCACCAGTACCCTTTACGTTTTCCTCTCAGGAGCTAATTACTTCTCTCTAGCCACTCAATGCCTTCTTCTCTGTTTTATAATATTCAGTTTTCTTGTATGTTTTCAGTGTCTGTGGCAGAAAACACAGAAATTAATCACTTTAGCACAAGGAGAATGGTTTTAAACAGGAAACCCAATAAAGTCAGGAACACGATTTTACAGCAACTTGAAAAGTTTACATATGCAAATAAAAGTTATGTATGGTTAAAGATCAGTGAAATAAATGTATGTATGGGAAAGTTTTTTTGGGGAAAAAAATCATGCTGCAGGCATATAATTCTTGTTAGCAACATTTAAAAAAAACCCCAAACAAACAAAAGGACTCAGGGCATTTTTCCGGGAATGGCAACCCTTGGGTTCGAACTAAAAACATAAAAGAAAGTGATAACGAACTCGAGTCTATTTATCATTTATTGTTTGCTGCATGATTGGCAGTTAGAAACCAAAAAGTCTTGATTTAATTTGACTTTTACGCACTCCTCTCTCTCTGAAATGTTCTCACGTTATTTCTGTGAAAACAGGCCACTGCCGAGTGTGCTGTGGGAGCACATAGCAGGCTAACGTCTTCAAGCCGAGAGGAAAAACCACAAGCTTCGCGTTCAAAAACCTTCACCCCCCGGAGCGTATTATGGTCACTTTACTGTAAATGACACAAAAAACAAATACATTCTGTTTCTGTTTGGTTGGTGCTTTGCTAGTGTATAGAATGAATTGCAATAAGTGAATAAATAAAGCAAGAAACCTCAGAATCTCTCAGCGTGACCAAGGAACCCAGGTGTCAAGGTTGCCAATAGTTTACACTGACTGTTTGTCTCTAAATATATAACTTAGGTTTCAGATTTCTGCAGGAACACAGGGGGTGGTCGGGTTGTTCAAATGACACTAGAGCTGAAACTGAGGGGCCATGTGTGGTTGTTTTTACACAGATAATGCACTTTGACCTTTTTCAACTGTATAGTCAAACAAGTCACCTGACACTGGTATTGTTCAGGAGTATTAAACTAATGGATGGAAGGGTTTTAGAGTTTTTATAATAACGACTCATTGAAAAGCAATTATCTTTAATGTGACAAACAGAACACACAGTCAACAGCTCGTGTGAAGTCCCAAAGTTGACCTTTTAGTCAGCAGTGATTATGTGCATATATTAAATACCTAATGAAAAACAACACTGTGGCAGAACAAGAGTCAGCATTGGATTGTCAGCATTAATTTAGTCAATGCTCCCAGTGCAAACATGTGTTTAACACATAAAGAGCCAGTGCTACTTTTTGTTGCAGTTCCCAAATTAATTTTTTTATGTATATTTAATGTGCCTTAAGATATTTATTACCCTTTGATCATAATATTATCCACTGTAATTTGTGTATTTTTCAGTGAAAATTGTGTATTTTCCTATATTTAATGTATGGATCATGTACATGTTCATTAAAGCACAGATTAAAATTAAGGGATATTATATTAGACACAGAGAAAACTGAAGAAAAAGTGACTTTTTCAGTAAAATATATCAATAACTGAACATAAACCCAGTGTCTCCATGCACTATCACTGATCCAGCTCCTTGGGTTTTACTGGTGAAACAATGTTGTAGAAGATGACAGTGTTTCCACGGTAACTACGGAGCATCCAAAAGGGTCATATCTGATGACCATGAAAGGATGATAAACTGCACTTTACACCAATTATTTACACGAACTGATTAGATTGGTGGATCAACAGTTATTAAAGAGTTTACATCAGTAGATGGTTTTGGTACCAGTGGCTGTTTGGGTCTTTATGGATTATGGCATGTGCTATATGTAGTAATGTACCTCGATGAGGAGAGAAATGAGATCAGTAATATTCTATTATATAACTGGCAATGAAGCAATTCCATGTGAAAAATCCGTTTTTCTTCTTTTCAGATGCGGTAGAAGTAAACTCATTTATTCAAGCAGACGTAGAGACGCTTTTGTAAAAAAGGCTCTGATAAAACCAGAAGTATTTATTCTTTACTTAAGTAAAAGTGCGAAGTGCAAGCCCTGACACTTAACTTAAAGAACTAGAACAATTTTTGTGGCGACATCCAAGTACAGTTTTGTTTTCATCTAACCTTTCTTAAGTGATTTTTCATCAGTCATTACAATATTAACCTCTGCATTGTAGATTTTTTTTTTTTTTATTGAAAAGCAGGTGTTCTGTTCTGTTGGTAGACATTCACAGAACATCAGTAAATTGAAAGGTTATTAAATAAAAACAGGCAAAAGTGAAGAAAAATTGACTTTTTCAGCAAAATATATTATTAACTATATGTCAAACTAGTGTCTACATCCACTGCCACTTGTCAAACTACGTGGGTTTTATTGAATCAATGCTGCAGAAACTGGCATTTTGCTGTTTGCTGCAGAGTCTCTAAACGTAAAAAAATAAAAGACACCGGATGATAGGGAGAAGCTGAGAAACTGCATTTTATCAGATTTATTTCAATGTATTGATATGGTTAGTGGTTGAACAGTTATTGACCATTTCAGGTCAGGTCACTTTAGGTCTTTGAAGGAAAAAAAAGGACTATTTATACCAGATGTTTCTGTGCTAATTGAACTTTTTCCTGTTTGCTATTAATTCATCTGTTGT
>JAPSES010000030.1:2775864-2792636 GCA_029822895.1 Maxillicosta whitleyi | reverse complement strand
CCCCAAAAGTTAATCATTTCTTCCTTGTGCCATTGGCAACAAATCCTGAAAATTTCATCAAAATCCATCCATAACTTAATTATGTTGCACACAGACAAACCAACCAACAGACAAACTAACTAACGAACGAACGAACAAACAAACAAACGCCGGCAAAAACATAACCTCCTTGGAGGGGGTAATAAACCAGACTAATAAAAGTGGGTTTAGCAAAATGTGAGCCCTTTAAACTACTCTACCACCAGATGGCAACATTGTTCAGTTTTTTGTTTCACTGTCAGGTAATGCGTTTGATGGATTGGCAGCAAGACAACTACTGCACTGGACATCTGAACGTACAGGTGAGGAACATGACATTTTAGCAGAACACTGAATTTCCCTGTGATTTTATTAACCGTCTAAAACTATGACTCATTTGTTTTTGTTTTTTTTGTTTTTTTTTTTTCATTTCTGGCATTACCGTATCTGTTTTAGGGTAATTAGCGGTTTTTCCATCAAATCTGCAACATTCATGCCTTTGCGGTATTACAGTCTGCAAGACCTGTGAGTCAGGAAGGTGCACATCATGCATCTGCAGACTCCCTACTAGAACATGTCCAAACAATGTGCGACAGGGTAGAATAATTAAAGATCTTCGATATGTGTTTGAGAACCGGGAAAGTATTTTTTTTCCTTTCTTTTAAAATAAATATAATTAATTGTTTTGATTAGGAACCGCGTAATACAACAGGTTTTTTTTTTTTTTTTTTTTTAATAAATCTGTGAAATGTGTCCCCTACAGACAAACATGCTTTGCTGGGCCTCATGAGGATGGATATACTGTACATTCTCGGTTGGAAGCTCATAGAGGATCCCAATAAAGTGTCTTGGGGGGGGTTTCATTCTCTGCGGGGACCTTCTGTTTCCTGTAAGTAAACCCGTGGAAGTCCCTCGTGGGTTCCACTGTCACAGCAGCACATACACATGATCTCCACCAACGTGACCATTAAACGGCTTCGACCTTTCATTCATATTTTCCCGACTTCCTAGATACTGTTATGATTGAGACTCTGTCTAAGCAAATAGTCTGGACTTTCTCCACCGGTACACCACCTCCCCCCGCCTCCTGCTCCGTGACGTCGCCGCTCGCCTATATAGTCAGACGGAGCCGCGCACAGACACGCCAGATGGATACAGTTGGTTGAGGCGGAACCCACAGTACGCACCAGACCAACAGCTGAAAAAAAGAGAAACACAAGCGAAAGGGATATACGGACTGATCGGCCACACCGCTGTTTTACATGGATACCGGCTGTTTCACCGCGGCGCAGCGTATTTCGTGTCACACCATGAATGCGGATTTATTTAAGGCTGCTCCGGAGCGCGGACCCCAACAATCCTCAGCCCCGGTGAAAACCAGCAGGAATAAACCCGAACAAACCAAACCAGAGCTGGCTCAGGTGGTGACAGACTCCAAGACTGGAAGATCCTACAGTAAAGGGAAGCTTTTGGGGAAGGTACATGAATTTAATCTTCCATACTCCTGTGTCCTGAGTGTTTTTTTTTTTCTTTGACGCGTTTCGTCTGAGGTGGCACATGGATGTAGACTTCTACCTTAGTGAATATCTGTTTGATTTCTGCTTGATTCGGAATCTGTCTGTGATCAGTAGTGATTATTAGGTATTCTCCAGGTGTGCTACTAATGCGGGAAAAGGGAATGACCTCGTGGTAGATGTGACCAATCTCTCCCTGCTGTGCGCGTCATTGCTGAATGAATCAGACGCAAGGTGTGCCCGGCTCTTGTGCGCACATGATTGGCAACACCTAATAAACCCAGTGAAATATATATTTGCAAATTTCACATATGTTATGGCCCTTATCTGACGGATGATTCAAAAGATCTTGCTCATTTCCCCGATCACACCCCTCCTCCTCTGCCTGGCAGTAAATCCAGTCTTGTGCTTTTTAACGGCATATAGTGGCACATGAATGGAGCGGCTGTATCAACATGTTGCTCTACATCGATACGCTGCATCGGGCATCCAGCCAAGTCTTTTCTCTGCTGGCTGCCGCAGAGCTGGAAACGTCTCCGTCAATTTCATGGTTAATGAATGCAGCAGCTCTGTCTGCTTCATCCCTCACGTCCTCAAGCCTATAGTCTTGATTGCATCTCAGGCCACAGTTGAGCATAGAAATTCACTGATAACAACCCGTTAACATGGTGTTTGGCGTGAGTGGCGTCGAATTAAATGCTTATCATTGAATCTAAGGCAGTAAAGGATCCTGCATTGTTTTGTTATCTTGGTTACAAAATTATGGCGATGGAGTGTTTTGATTATATTCAATCATTTTGATCATGTTTATCCTTGAATATTCTTCATGTCTTTATGTTCTGTTCTGTGCATAAACACCATGTTTCCTCTACTGATGAAAAAGCATTTTAACTGTCATACAGCTGTAGTGTCTCGAATCAACAGAGGCATGTTATTGCAGTTGCAGGTTTTCAACCTGCAGCTCTGTTAACCAGTCATCATGTTTGTTCCCCCTAAAGGGAGGCTTTGCTCGATGCTATGAGATGACGGACCTCTCCAACAACAAAATGTATGCTGTGAAGGTGATTCCACAGAGCAGGGTGTCCAAACCACACCAGAGGGACAAGGTACATATATTCTTAGGCATGTTTTTGTGATTTCTGCAAAGGCCTTTTCATAAACCAAAACATGCTCACATAATGGTCATTTTGATATTTTTTCACAGATCACAAATGAGATTGAGCTCCACAAAACCCTGTCACATAAGCATGTGGTGAAATTCTCTCATAATTTTGAAGATCAAGAAAACATCTACATATTCCTTGAGCTCTGCAGTCGGAAGGTGAGTGTTCACAAAGGTCTAGTGCAGCTCTAATAGCTTAGAAGTGCTTCATCTGCATGCATGCAGCATGACTTGTACAACGCTACAGTAGAGGAATACACTGACAATATTTATTTATTTTTGTAGCCACTAAATATCTGTATATTAATCACTAGTCACAGGCACTGACATGAAGGAGAAACTCAAAATATGTGACATGTGTAGTGTTCTTGTACAGTCCCACTGATGGACATGACGTTGACCGTTAACTCTTCTTTGTCCCTGCAGTCCCTGGCACACATCTGGAAGGCCAGACATACACTCACAGAGCCAGAAGTGCGATATTACCTCAGACAGATCATATCCGGCCTCAAATACCTCCATAGCAGAGGTATCCTGCACAGAGATCTCAAACTAGGTATGCGAGCACACGACTGAAATGTGTTCACTCACAAAAGCATCCCAGGAATCTGCTGGGACTTTGGGCACGCACATGTTATCAGTGGAATGCTGACTCGACAGATGTTTTTGTCTCTTTCAGGCAACTTCTTTGTCAATGAGAACATGGAGCTGCGGTTGGGAGACTTTGGCCTCGCCGCTAAGCTGGAGACAGTCGAGCAGAGGAAAAAGTTAGAATCTTTATTGACTTTTTAAAAAAATGTATTTTCTTGTTGCATCAGCAGTGAGATGCTTGTAGACAAATAACTAGCCTTATTCATTTTAAAGTTTTGAAACTTGCACGTTTTTGGTCAAATAATGGATATTGCTAATCACAAAAAGAACTTTCACTTTGGTCTGAGCTTTCTTTTAGGCTTTCACAATGCATATTAACCTAAAACCATTACGTCAGTCACTAGGCTCATTCTTCCTCCCACTAATTTCCTTTTGTAAGTACCTAACTGAACCGGTTTCTAAGTGGCAGTTGAACGTAGCTCGACAGCAGTTTCAATACTTGTTTCACACCTTCCTGTGGAATGACTACTGCAGGAAAAATGTTTTAACCACTTATCACTAGTATGGAATGTCCTTATAAGGAAATTATGACAGCCTTAAAAATATTAACTGTATTATCTGTTTCTTTGTTTTTTTTAGAACCATCTGTGGAACTCCTAATTATTTGGCTCCTGAGGTGCTCAACAGGCAGGGCCATGGTACGGAGTCGGATGTCTGGTCCCTCGGATGCGTCATGTGAGTTCACATTTTTAATGGTTTAATTCACTCCATGTGAAATAAGACGTGCATGTTAAAGGCTTTCTTGTATTTTTTTGTAAAAGAACTTTTGTTAAATATTCACTTGTCTTAGTCAATAAAATGTTATGACGTTATCTGGATGTTTTTTTTGTTTTTTTCCTCTATGCTGGCTAATGGTTGCCATGGTTTCCCTCCCTCACTCAGGTATACGCTGATGTGTGGCAACCCTCCATTTGAGACTCTTGACCTAAAGGAGACATACAAATGTATAAAGGAAGTTCGGTACAACCTGCCCTCCACGCTCTCCCCTGCTGCACAGAAACTCATCTCAGGCATCTTGCAGAAGAATCCTAGTGACAGACTCACCCTCGATCAAATTCTCAACCATGAATTTTTCACCAAAGTAAGAAACAACTCAGTACATTTATATTTTCTACCACTATAGACAATGAATCCCACTGCTGTTGTGAAAATGACAGAAAAAAAAAGCACTATATACTCTCTTCTTCACCTTCTCCCCTTTGTCTTCCTCTAGGGTTTCACTCCTGATAAGCTCCCTCCCAGCAGCTGTTTGATGGTGCCAGAGCTCCACCCTCCCAGCCCTGCCAAGAAATTCTTCACTAAAATGGCCAAGAGCCTCTTTGGCAAGAAGAAAGCAAAAGGTAAGCATCAGCAACAGCACAGTGGCCTGACTGACCGCTAGAGGATGAGTTCATTATTCCCTGAAAGTCACAGGGTTAGTTTTCTTCCCTTCCTCACATGTCTCTTGTTTGGTAAATGACAACAGGTTAGTCTGGTTTGTGTCGTAAGAAAATCACATGTAAAGTGAAGACCCAGGTGACTTTCAGTTTTAGGCGTGTTTTAGAACTACTGTGCCTGCTCTTTAAATTAATAACCTTGTCATTTAAAAAAAATAGAATGACTTCAATGTAAGAATGTTGTTGTTGTTACAGTGGAAAAGATTCCGTGTGAGGAAAAAGATGACAAAGACATCTCTAAGCTGGTGTCTGGCATCGTTAAATGCTCCATCAACCGGCAGATCAGCTACAAAACAGTGGGACCCAATGAGGTATGTGATTTTTGTATATTTACTCTAAATAAAAGTGGGTTTTTTCTCGTTACTGCATCATTTGACCGCATTTCGGATTAAACAAATATGATGACAAAGGTGTCATCTTTTCTGTTACTAAACTGATTCTACTAGATGTTATCTGAGCTTTTTAAGTGACTACCTTGATTTTTTTTTTTTTTTTTTTTTGTAATTATTTTTTTTTATTTTTTTTTTTTACCAAGCCCACTGACACTAAATAACTCAAAAGCAGAAAGCTGTGTTGCTCAATCTCTCATCAGGCGGGTAAAGATGCTATTTATAGAACTAAAATAGGAGCTGCATTCTTTACTCTTTGTACTAAATATTTCTTTGTCAACGTGATAATAAACCTATCCTGATGAACCAAGACGTGTCCAGGAAGCATAAGCTGTATATAATGCTTTTGCTTAAAAATTCCTTTTTAGTTTGAGTCGCAGGTTTCAGAAAACATGCTAACTTGAATTAGGTCAGTGTGTGTGTTCCGTGACTCGATGGTATATTACAAAAAAAAAAAAAGGTAGTGGTTAAATGACTTTATCAACTGTCTGAAAGCTGTGCCTTGCTTTCAAGCATACAAAAAGGAAGCTGTGGTACTAAAATTAGTTTCACCCCAGTGCAGCGGAGGCAAGATGCACGAGATTAAAATATGTAAAACTGAGTCCAGTTCAAACTGCGGCACAATTTGGGGAAGTTGACTCTGTTTAGGGAGTAAACACATTAAAAACACCAACACAATGGCCGACGCTGTTCTTTGAAATAGGCGCTCATGTTGTGACTGGGCTAAATGTTTGTTCCTTGTGCTCAGGTGACCTCCCCCACTGGGCAGGTGGTCGGTTCTGTGCCTCTGGAACAGACGCCTGCTGAGGAGGAATCCAGGAAGTCCATCTCCCGCTCCTTCAAGGGCACCATGGCCAGCAGCACTGAGCGTATGTTTTTGGTTTCTCTGACTGTATAGAATTCATTGTTGTTTTGTCCTTTTTTTTTTTTTTTTTTTTTTTTTGTTTTACTCCTTTCCTTTTGTGAGCAGTGTTTTGACTCCCCCCCCCTTTTTTTTTTCTTCTTTGCAGCATGTGAGGATGTCCTGACCCCTGTAGCTGTTTCTGAGGCAGCCATGAAAGTTCTGAACAGCTGCTTGGCTAGCATGCCTGCAGGTAAACACCCAAAACTGAGTGAGAGTATGAATATATTGTCTGTGTAGTGTTGCTAATATTTTGGCTATTTGATGTGTGATAAAACTAAATGCTAAGATTAATGTCGTTGTTTAGCATTTGAGAAATATCAGAGACCCAAAGCAATGCACCACAATCTGACTTGTATGATGTATGCCTGTCCAGAATGATAATCTCCATTTCGGAAGCAAAGCTTAACAAGTGATTTTAAAAACAAGTCTGGTTTAGACATCTGTTCACCCCCCCAGGCAGTGCTGTACTTCTCTTGTGTATCTGCTGAGTAAAATAACCTTGAGTGATTTTATAGTTTATATATAGCTTTCATTAACATTTCAAAGGGTTTTTTATTAAATGTTTTTTCAGACTTATTAATATTGCATTACATTCTTTGCATATATTTTATATACTGTATGCTCATCATATGTGATGGTAATTTTTCTATTGTAACCTTTTTTTTTTTTTTTTTTAATTCTCTTTCAGCTACCAGAAACCCACCCTGTCTGTCTCGGCCACAGTCGTTCCTGTGGGTGACTAAATGGGTCGACTACTCCAACAAATACGGATTTGGCTACCAGCTGTCCAACCAAAACATCGGTGTGTTGTTCAATGAGGGAACGCATCTCAGTCTTTGTGAGCAACGCAAGTAAGTACCATCATGCAGCTGTTGTGATACAGACTTTAAGTAAAATTGACTTTAAATAAATTGGTTTTCTTTAATTGTTTTCAACTTGCACACTCTACTTTCCCAATGGTCACTGATGTCTTTATATTTTTTCCCCCCCTCTCTTCTTCTAATAGGACAGTCCACTACTGCTTGACCAACAACAAACACTTCACTTTCCCAGCCAGCTCTTTACCTGAGCAGCTTCGCAGCCAGAAACAAATTGTAGAGCTCATGGCAAACTACATGGAACAGAACCTTATGGAGGTATGAAGAAGTGCAGGAGGACTGTACGTTTTTGTATTCATGTGACTAATGAAATGGAGAACTATTCGTGTTTTATGATGGTGGATCAGCAATTCAAGGCTCCATTGAAAGAGGCCTCGTAATTAATGAACCTGAACTTGAGATGAATAAAATGTTTTCCCATCTCCCCTCAGGGCGGCGATCTGCATTGTGAGGAACAGGTTTCTGGTCCTCCTCCTCTATTGCTCCAGTGGGTGAAGACTGACCACGCCCTTGTCATGCTCTTCAACAATGGCACTCTGCAGGTAGGAGCAGCTAAAATGGTTTCTAGATCTACTCTACACAGTAATATATAGTACAAAACCAAAAAAAAAAATTTAATTTGGTAAGAATTGTAATCAAGTTCTCTTGAGTTGTCGAGTGTGTTTACATTGTCCTTCTTTTCTTCCAGGTTAACTTTTATACAGACCACACCAAAATCATCCTGTGCAAATCATCCGACGACTCCTACCTGCTTACCTACATAAGCCGAGAACGAGTGTCATACACTTACCTCCTCAGCATGCTGACCGAGTTGGGCTGCACCTCTGAGCTCCAACACAGACTCCGATATGTGGTCCAGCTGCTCCAGTACCACGCCGATGCCTGAGAGCACAGCAGAGTGCCTCCCGGGCTGTCTGAAGTGACAGGTACCTTGGAGGCGACCTGACATGTTGACACTTTTTCTTAGGCAGCCTGACTGGCTGGTACAATCTTTCAAGGCAGTGCCAGAGGGGCTGATTCATAGTCAGCTGATGGATGAAAGGCTGCTCGACATTTCTGAGCAATATTTTTGTCTGGATTGGTGCTTGGGCAGCTGATTATCAAGTTAATGTGTTGAAGGGTCAATGAACACTGAACATCAAGCAGTCAGGACGTTGCCCGATGCAACATCTGCCTCAAGGGTTTGTGCCTGGCCAGCTTATGCCTCAGAGGTATTAATACCTAAAAGACTCTTACTCCCACCTGGCCTGTAATGATGGATCCCTCACAGATGGATGCCTGAATGAAACTCAAACTCCAAATAACCTTCTCTCACTCACTGAAAACCACTGCTTCTTGGCTGGATCAGTCACAGCCACCAGTCAACCCTCGCAGCTCTCTGCCTCCTCTGGTAGTTGATCATTTAGGCATGGTTTCTAAACACTAAAATTGTCCCAACTGCTTGCAACAGATCCTGGATAATCTTTCAGCTGGACTGCTTTTAGGGCATGTTCCCAAAAGTATCTTAGCAGCAAGATATTTGCAATGTTGACTTGCACTGAGAGTGTGATCTTGCAGAGATGCTTTGGGGAAAATCTGTGGTTTAATGAGAGCGAGACCCTCCTGCCCTCAGTTGGTTTCTGGCCTCTTTGGACTTGGTGCACACACATTTTTTTTTTTTTCATTTTTTAAAAGAAATGACATGAGCCAGCTATAGGATCACACTACGACCTAGACCTCACATGCACAAATATTCCTGGCCTTGATAATGAAAATGATGCTTAGGTTTGGATGAAGTCATTGCTTTTTCTGCTCTAACATCACTTTTTTTTTTTTTTTTTTTTTTGTGATAGTTGGTAGTGAAACAAATTTCACTCAACGGTACACGACATACTTAAGGGCCTTTGGGAGCAACACAGTTTTGCACTGCATTTTTTTTTTTTTTTTTTTTTTTTTTTTTTGTAAATTCATCTGGAAAGACTTTTTTTTTATTTCCACTTGTTATACATATTTTATTTGTTTTTAACTATATGCCAAAAGTCATTCTTGTTCTTTTTTTTAAAAAAAGTAGTCATTTTAATTTCACTGTAGGTTAATATGTGTGCCACATGTGCTGGTTAACAGAACTGTTGGTTTGGAATGAGGAAGGTTGGAGGGATGATATAAAAGTGCCTTTTTGAGGGATGTCTGTATAGTGCAATAACAACTCTCTGTGAATGTCAAGCTGGATACAAACAAGATTTTAGATGGGATTTACTTTTATACTTGAAATGGAAGTCTAAGAGTAAGTCCAATAGCACTACACTCTCACTACCTGGTATAAGCTTTTAGAACAACTGTTATCATAAATGTATATCCCAGTAATATCTATTATGGGGAAAAAAAAAGAAAACATTGTACTCTTGTTGTACTGTACTGTACTCCTTATCGGTTTACATTGCTTTCTTGACCCAGAGTTGTATCCTAAAAACTGTGACCTGGAATGCAAGTGTTAAGTACAAGTATTGTGTTTTCAAAAACCCAACATTGTGTAAAAGCCATCTGCCAATTCAGAAGAGTCTTTATTTTTTGGCACATGATGTCCTGTTATTTATTTTTAATTTATACATGTTTTTTTTTTTTTTATTTATTGATGTGCAAATGTTATGGTCTTGACACAAAGGAAAGTTCAATTCCGATCACCTTTTGTATGTAATGTATTTGGGGAAGATGGGATTAAAATAAAGTTTATTAAACCAATTTGATTTGTGCTCATTGACTCGGAGCGTTAATCCAATAGGTGTCAAAGATGACTCAGAAAGGTGGCATCTGATTGTAACAGATTAGCCATGATTCCAACACGTTCATGGAAATATTTCACATGACTTAACTGCATGTTTCACTGACTGACACGTGATTTATTTTTGAACAAGTTTGTTTGGTAGGAGATGACGCAAGTTTCAAGGAAGTTTAATAAAAGAATATGGGGAGTTTTAGTAACTGCAGGGGTCTCATAGAAATGTCTCAAACTGAATATCTACTGTATTAGTCCTTTTCTCCATCCACCAATATTATAGAATATATTTTGTGTTTTAATGAAAAGGAAAAAAAACCCTGAGTTTTCTATGCATACTGATTAGTATATTATCTGATGTGACATTCCATTTTCAGGAAGGAAAAAAAAGGTTACTGGCTGTGACGTCAATGGGATGCATAACTGCCTAAAACTTGTTAAGCAAGTTAGATTATTTCAAAACATCTTTAAAGGCCTATAAATACTTTGAAGCGTCTGACTCTTCAGTGTCATATGTAATAAGAATAACCTGTGAGGAGTGCTTAAGAAGAATAGCTAAATTTCTGCTATTGGCTATTGATGATTTTAAAGAATTTAATTTGGCTAAAAAGTTGCACATCTTAAATTTCTAAGTCAAATCACTTTTTTTTTCTCCATTTACATTTTGCTCACATCTGTTAAAATGTTTTCAAAGCTTTAATTTGAGTTTGAATACAAGTTCATATCAGTGAATATAAACGGGAGCATGGTTTTGAACAACAATAATATTCTGTGCTTTAGAAAGGAAATGATAAACTGCAGAACAAAACACAGAAGGGAAGAGAATTAAAACACTACATAAAATGATAAAATTAGCATATTAGCTCAGCTTTAAGAAGTGACAATAAAAGTAGTTACTGCCTCAAACAGCCTGATTTCCTCAGACTGGTCATTTCACACATTCGGGGCAGTAACTAAGGAAACTCAGGCCCCTTTAGTTTTCAGCCTGGACTCAGGGGTCGACAGAAGACCACACACCACTTGATACAGGATTAAAAAGTCTAAAAAAAAAAAATCTAGGAAATTATGTGCATAAAAAGTAATCAATAAAATTACATTCAACACTGACCTTTAAGGGTCCAAATGAGGGATCAGACTTGGAGTATTTTTATTTTATGAACATTAAATTTTGAGTTTAGCTTTCAATTGAATTGCAATCTGCTCCTCCAACACAATTACAGGTGTGTTGAAAATATTTACAGTTACCTTCAATACATGAGTGAAGACAGAAGACGAAGTGATTTGAGAAAGAAATTGGAAAAGAAGAGAAGAGGGGATAACTATACTGTCAATGTTACAATACAGAAATAATTTAGCAGCAATTTTCTCAGAAGTCACTAAAAAAATAATAAAATATGAGAAATAAGAAATAAAAGTGCATTGTTAGCCTCGAAGCCTAGAAGTCATATTTTTAGCCATTATGCTATGAGACTAATGAAATAATATGAAATGTAAGTAAAATGGGCATGGACATAGACATGTAATTTAATTCAGCTACAGTCACACTGTTTAAAGATAATGAATACACATATTACAGTGTTGTTGTTTTTTTAAAAAAAATACATATACACATGTACACTATGTAAAATGAATTACAAGCTCCGCACTGGCACTCCCTGTAGTCACACGTATAGCCTGGCACATCGACGCACCCCCTGCTGTTATAATGATGCTCTTTTCAACCATGAATCAGAGGCGATGAGAGCCAACACAGCCTTATTAGCAGGTTGTTTTGTCATGTGTGAGAGAATCTATAGAAAAAAAACAACAGCCTTCAGATCGACTGAGACAAGACTGACTTGGCAGCCACTGTATGAAACCCCACAGAGAGGGAGAGGAGATGTCGTCAAACTTCCCTCCCCATTGCACAGTGGAAACTGGGGCAGCAGCAAGACATCACAAGGCTGCTTCACTGTGACTCTGAGGCCAAAATGTGCTGATTCCTCATCTTTAATTGTAGCCCTCATTTCACTCCCTCTCAGCCAGTTTTTACCTCAGAGGCATAAATGAGATTCTCTGTGTGTCTATACTACACAACAGAGGATTGTACTGTGAGATTCGGCAGCAAATTTAACATTAGAAAACTAGATGTTTTGCCAGTTACACACATACTTGCAAGAGATTCATTACAAATGCTTATTTATTATATTATCAACTAATACAATGGTCATATTTATATATAATATCTCAAGAAAATACTGTATATTGTATCCTTCAATAAGAGGATTCAGTGATAACAGATTATGCTAATATATAAAATACATGTGAAGAGCTTAAAATCTAGTGTCATTTTTGCCCCTCTTTACATGATGAAACACATATTCCAGTTATGAAAGTGCTAATATTTACTGAACACCATCTGGTTGTTCCTTTCTGGGAAAAGTCACTCATGCAAAGGAAGCCTGTCTTCCAGCAACTTCAACGGTTTGTTTGGAATAAATAAAGATCTACGTAAATAATGTGAACAGCAGCGGCTCCTATTACAGGACAGAAAATCAGAACCAAGAACAGTCGGGAATAAGGTCACAATTTAACGTGTTAATGTGAAGACCATGAAATCGTCATTTATATTGTTGTATTAGGTGAAGAAAAGCACAAACATGAATAAATAAATCAAGTGTAAAAAAAAAAGTAGGGGTGAACTTGTGTGTCTTTGGTGAGAGTTTGGGATATACCCTGGAAACATACTGTATCACCCGGCAGCAGAAAACACAGTATCAGTAAGCTCTTTAGATGCAGCAATCTCAGCATTTTATCCTTTCCTTAGCTGTACACCTTCTCTACCTAAATGGAAATGTGCCAGCTTCCCTCAGCAGAATGATTGCATTTTCAGCACCATTGGCAAAGTCATTCTGTTACTCTCTTTTTAAAATATTTTCAAATCAAAGCTACTGCAAATTCATCACAGACTGATGATTAACCATTTTTAGTGGATCATCAATTATCACTGATGAGACATTGACATTTAGAGTGTCCCTGATCTGATCTAAATGAGGTCACTTTGTCATTGTAAACGGTTTCCCACTGTGCATCGGAGTGACTGTGACTCAGTGTGTTAGAAAATGTCTACATGGCTGACGTCACAACTTTGTGTTCTACTGTTTTATGTTGAGAAATAAAGACAATAATAAAGAATAATAAAAAAAAATAATAATAAAGATGCTAATAATGATATAGACTGACCAACCAAGGAGTGATTAAAAAAAAAAAAAAAAACATTAATGGGCTCATATTTAGCTAAACCCACTTTTATTAGTCTTTGGTTCATTTATTTGTGTATTTGGACCCTAATAGTTCCCAAAGTTTGAATTTGAACCCTCCATGTACTGCAATACTATTTTTATATTCATTTTGGCAAAAATAAAGTGAATTTCTACAACCCCTTTCAATTCCTTCTTAATTTGTTGTGTTTTATAACTAGTTATGTCATGACATTTGTGCATATAATGTCAAAATGATCATTTCTCAGAGTAACTGTTTATCAGCACCAAGCTGACTGTGCTTACTATTGTGACTGATCAACTAGTAATCGATTACTTATGTTCATCCCTATTGAAAATGTAAATGAATTCATCAGTGCATTTACAGAAGGGCTATTCAACCTCAATCTCAACTGGAAGTATTAAACAAATATTAAATTCATAGGGGATTTGTGAGCCACAGAATAAAAGTAGAGTATAGAAGACGTAGTAGAATATAGTAGCAATATATGACGTAAGAAACTAGTCATGCAAAAGAAGACATGAGGCATTTTAGTCACTAATGCATGTCTATACATGTAGAAATAATGATGAATATAGTAAAACAGCAGCCGTCAGACTGTCAGTTAGTAGACCACCTTATGTTACCTAGATACCCAAACAATCATAGAGTACTTTCAAAATAAAGACAGACAGAAGCAGATAGATATTGATGTTTGTTTGTTTTTTTGCCCCTGACTGTGGTAACTAGTGTCTAAGCTACACACATGGAATCTACTGAGGTTTCCTCTTGTTTCCCCAAGTTCTTGACTGACAGGCTTCACTATTAATGCAGTGAATCACAGCTCATATTGTAGTTCCCCATGTCCATAAATGGCTCAGAGGTGAGCTACCTTAGTTTTATTTATATCCCATTTTACATCAAGCTCATTTATTAGCTGCTGTTTGTGGGCCATATCTGGGCCCTGGGCTGCTAGTGGACTAGACCTGATCTAGTCAAATGCTGTGTTTGAACACACTGTAAACATAATTATTGTAATCAAATTGTCCGAAACGTTCAAAGAAGCTCTCATCCCTCATGGGTGGGATCTGTATTGGCAGAGGATCACCTTTTAGTTATGATAGGTCAACGGCTGGGATAAGATCAGTCCTTTAGCTTATTTTTCCTTTTCTGTAAATACAATGTGGCAGTGATCACATGTGTTTTCAATGTGAGGTCACCCAACCACTTCTAAAACTGAGGTGATTTCCTGTGGAAGGATACATCTGCGACACAACACCAGAAGAGCAGAAAGGGTTTGGGAATCTCCAAAATCGAAGCTGCAGTGGCGGCGAAATAACAGCCCACTTTGATGGTTCGGGGGCTTTTAAAGTTTACCAGCTGGGTATCAGTTAACAATGTCAACCTATAAAACTTAACATAGGACACCTCAGATTTTCTCTGTAGTCTCTGACCTTTTTTTGTGTGTGTTTTTGATAACTTTCTTTTGATGTGATAGTTTCCTTCACGCTGATTTGTTTCCTGTAAAAGACAAAACAGGTCATTTTAAGACAGTTATGTAATAATAAAAAAAAAAATGAACAATTGTTTGACAAAGGCTTGGAGTGATCATGTTCCTCTTTTTCCACTCTACTCTTGGAAAAATCATCATATCACAGTTGTTATTCACAAAGTTTCTCAACATGGCCAAAATAGATGACATTAAGAGTTAGTCAGAGGAAGAAGACACTTGGCCCCATCTTTTTCTGGCTGAAATTTGTCTGAGTGTGTGTTTGCATTGGCCGAGGCGTATCCTTCATGCGGGATCCTACTGCTGATGTCACATTCCTGCCTGTTAAGGCTACAAAGAGTGTATCACACACTTATGTACGTCACACAGCGGTGCTGCAGGAAATGTGTGTTTCCTTTTACGATCCCCCCCACCCCCTCTGGTTCCCATTAAGAGCACAAAGGAGAATGTCATCCACAGCTAAACATAAGTCTCCTATCCATGTTTAAGTGATTAAGCACTGAAGTGATTCCGGAAAGAAAGTGAAGTTGTTTCCAAACCTACTAAATCATAATTTCTCACTCTCTTCGATTATATTAAAGCAGCCTGAAAGTAATATTTACATGTAGAGATTCTTGCCATAAAAGAATGACACTGGCAAACTCTCATGTACAACTTTAATTTGTTTTCCAAGATATTTTCTGTACAGGTTGAAACATGTTTCCAGTATCTCCTGTTTCCTATTTAACGTATTTTTTCCTGTTTTCCCTCAGTGTCTGTCTCCTCCCTTTGGTGTTTCAGCTGCTCATTATTCATCCTCACTAATGATCAGCCACAGTATCTCCTGCTGTGACAACAGAACATGAAACAGCACTAAAACCAAAGTCTGTGCATCAGGAAGTCAAACATCTGGAGGGAGACAGATGAGGGCAAAGAGAGAGAAAGAATTCAGCCAGGCATCTAACTGCTGTGAAACAATTTTACCTAATTAGTAACTTCTGTTTTCTCAAGAGCTTTCTCTCTCTCTCTTTCTCTCCCTAGCTCCCGTCAGTGTGTGTGTGTGTGTGTGTGAGAGAGAGAAGCCATTGTAATGTTCTTTCCTCATATGAATTCCAGCCAAGGCCACAAGCCAAGGCCTGTGTGAGTGTGTGTGTGGGTATGCGTTTGCTTTTGAAGGGTTTCATAGCTGATGCTTATTTTCTCTCAGGAACAAGCTTTTCTGAGTCATTTGCATCAGTTTCATCAGACTCTTTCCCTTCCCACGACTCAGGTACATCCTAATGCATTGTTCAGTTCTGCACATTCACTTCCTATATGATTTTCTCATTTTTATGGTTTTCCCATCTAACCCTGTAAATGACGTGTCCCTCAGGAGGTGCCGTCTGTTCACATAAAAATAGTCCTGGGTCATTTTCGGTGTCGCCCACAACCTGTTTCCTGGTTTCTTTCTGCTATTGTCATTTTAGGAGCTCATATTTACCTCCTGAAAGGTGGTATGTAATCACTCCTGTTTGTCTGTCCATCTCTCTGCAGAGTTATGTAAAAGCTGCCCACAGATTTTTGAAGCAAATAAAAAACCTAAAGTGTTTCCTTTTAGCAGACTGTCAGACAGAACAGACAGTCTTTTAACAGAATCTGATTCTAACATGGAAGTATTGAGATCAAATGATCAATAACTGGTAACTAGAAAGCTTTTAATGCCATTCCAACTCAAGTGAACCACATGCTACATCCACTATAATGATAACTATAATAAATATAATTAGTGAGAGTAAGGAAACATCTGGACCACACAAGAACAGTGATGAGGAAATGAATGAATCAGTCAAGCCAGTGTGGAACATGTGTTTCCAAGTTTGGACAGTCGAGATGGATGCGAAACAGCTCAATGCACTGCATCTTTTGTCACATACAACACATGTCACAACACTAAATAGGTATGTGCTGCATCATGTTTCAATCTGTTGATCAAGAATTAAGTGAGAAAGTATTAAAAGAGGCAAAAACAACGCCAAAAAAACAAAACAAAACTTCCCATCCACGCAGGTTGAGGCTGCAGACATCTTCAGTTATGATAATACTGGCCCCGTGATATTCAGGCATGTAGTCTTTCTATTTACATATTTTACAAAATGTAATCTAAAAATGTTATTCTTATTTTTTAAATTGTTTCTCATTGTATTGGAACAATAAAGTTTTATTCTATCCTATTGTTACAGTCTGGCATTTGAACTATTTTACACAAAATTGAACAAAATAGGTTTGTGCTTTAATATGATAAAAAAAAAAAAAGAATATTGTTGAAGTGATTAAAATGAGGAATTTAATGTTGAATCAAA
>JAPSES010000030.1:2754189-2771217 GCA_029822895.1 Maxillicosta whitleyi | reverse complement strand
GAGTTTGCCAGCATTTTCCGCACTTCTACCATCCACATGCAGCTCCTAATATTAATTAAACTCATTGTCGGTTAAACGCGCTATTTTCAGTTTGCTAGTCTATTGTTCCTTCTACGCATCTGTAGGCAGCTCGAGCCGAAGCTTTCTTGTGTTCATTTATTTACACTTTCTCAAAGTACCCAGTCATTCATTCTTAATACTTGTTTTTCTTTCTCTACACTCTTTTTGAAAATAAAATAAAAGCCCAAAAGGTAAATTCTGCCTTTGTCTCTGTCTTCATTTTATTCCAATTTACACTTAAAATACTTTGCATTGTGGGTTTAACTTTAGATTCAAACAGTCTTACTGCAAAATATCGATTTTACACATGCAAAGTAAATCAAGATTAATCGCAATTAACTATGACATTTCTGAGATTAGTTGCGATCAAGAAAATTAATCTTTTGACAGCCCTAATTTATACTTTATCAATATCTGAATACTCAAATACATTCAGTCTGGGTGTTAGGTGAGGATTTCAATACTTAGAAGTTAATCACAAAACATTACATTTACAACCATAGCTTTCTGAAGTGATATTTTCTTGCTCATTTAATTTGAATGGGAAAACAAAAACAAACAAACAAACAAACAAACAAACAAAATCCATCCCTCACAACCTTAAATGTTTTCCTACGACTTAATTTTTTAATCAACAGTTTTTCTACTTTATTTTGGTCCTCAGACACTTTAAGTGGCTGCGTGCAATACTTCTCATTAACATTAATATTAATATTAATATTAATAATGGCCTATGAAGCTATGAAGTTGTGTCAAATAGGCCAATGTATTGGATTGCAGAGATATGAACTGAATATATTATCAACAGTCTGATGCATTAATGTGACCACTAGAGGGAGTAGTGAGTCACTCTGTCAACCATAATGATAAAAACTAACATTTTGGGGCCTTTGACCAAAACATCAGAAAGTGATGAGATGGATGAAAGCCAATAATAAAATATGTTTAGTCTAAAAAAGTGACCAAGTGTTAAAAGCTAGAAATACTGCTGTTGTTTTCACCACTGGACACAGCAATATATGACATTGTGTCAATTATTGTCTAAAAACAGAGCTAAGCTAACAGAGCTGTAATGTAAACTATCAGCTGACCCTATATGACTATTGTAAGACCCAGTGTTATTTAGACTAGCTGTCAAAATAATCAGCTATGATGTTTTTGTTTGAAAAGGAAAAGTTGTTGATTCCATAATACAGACGTGTGGAAACAATAAACTTTACAGTCTGTGGAAATATGATGCTGATTCATTGTTGGTTTTGGTAGTTGTGTGTTTTAGTGTGCCATTCCCCCTAAAATACCACATATACATACCCATCCTACATATTACCTCTTTAAATACATGAAAAGATTTAAGTGGTTTGATTCTAGAGTTGCTTTTATGTGGTTAGTAGTTTTTCTCCCATATATTCCTGTTTCAGTGTTTTATGTTGAAATGCTGTCTTTTGTTTTAGTTTAGTTAGTTTTGTTTTCAGTTTGTGATCATATACAATATATTCAGACAATAATATAAATGAAAATAAAAAGCACTATTCTAATCTGTAAGATGGGACTAAAGCATTTCGAATAAGATAATGTGGAGAAAAAAATTAAATCAAAGAAGAGAAATCATAAAAGCAGACAGAGAGCGTGTAAGAGTGATAGAACAGACATCCTGCCCCCACACCCCACCCCCCTCTAACCACAGTGTTGCTTTCACCTTCAACAAACCAGAGAGGAAACAAACATAACCTTTCTCTATGGAAAAAGTATGATGTTACAGCAGTGTGTCATTACTCATCGCTCTTTATTTTCATCGAGAGTTTTGATGTTTGCGATGACAACCCATTAGAAAGGAGATTTAACTATTTGCTGTTGCCCCCTTCACCTTCAAATCCTCCCACTAACTCTTGTTGTACATTATATCGTTTCAGAAAAAAAAAAGGAATTTCAGTCTGTGTTGCTGACTCAATGTCATAGGAACATAAATGAAAAGTCACTGTACCCATTACATGACTGTTCATCTTTCAGTGCAGTGTTTTTTACAGTTTAGTACAGAAGTCAGAGACAAAACACACTTTTAGTAAAATCAAGATTAGATCTGCTCAGTCTTTCTTTCTTTCTTTCTTTCTTTCTTCTATTTCTGTCTTTTCTGTATCTTTCTTTCTTTTTTCTATTTCTGTCTTTTTCTTTCTTTTTTCTTTATCTTTCTTTCTCTCTTTCTTTCTATTTCTTTCTTTCTTTTCTTTCTTTTTTCTTTCATTCTTTCTTTCTCTCTCTCTTTCTTTTTTCTATTTCTGTCTTTTTCTTTCTTTTTTCTTTATCTTTCTTTCTCTCTTTCTTTCTTTTTCTATTTTTTTCTATTTTTTACTTTCTTTTTCTTTCATTCTTTCTTTCTTTCTTTCTTTCTTTCTTTTTCTATTTTTTTTCTTTCTTTTTTCTTTTTCTTTCATTCTTTCTTCCTTTCTTTCTTTCTGTCTGTCTGTCTGTTTGGTTTAGTGCTGCTGGAGTCACTGCCAGCCAAATGAGAGACCAGCAGATGGCTGGAATGTCAAAAATGCCAAAGATCAGAGGCCAATGGAGACACAATGAGATTAGAAGTGAAAGAGAGCAACCGCACAGAACTGCAATGGAATCATCTTTATGAGCTCTGAAGTATGTTTGTATATCTTGAAAATAAGGAAGATCATTTACACAGATGGATTTTTTGCTTGAGTTTATCGTGTTATATGATTATTTGATCAGTGACAGCTACAACTGGATTTATATTCAAAGGTCAAATGACTTTTCATCTTTCTTTGATCTTTGTGGTGTTCTAAAGAAGTTGGTTTGAACCCTAAGATCATGCTGATTCAGTGCAGATCTGTTTGATGAGTATCTGCGAAAAGATGAGTTAGATAAGGAGTATTTCACAAAAGGATTACTTCAATGCCCCCTGTGGGTCAGTTTTCCTCCAGCTCTAGACAAACCCCCATGAGAAACCATGAAAGTCAAACCTTTTCATTTGACTGCAGTCATATAATTTAACTCTCAGAGGCGTCATCCACTCATGCACAGCATATGTGTCCACTTTATTTGCTTTTTTTTTCATTGAATTCCTGTAATTTTCCTCACAGTTGCGCTCTGCAATTACCATTAGAACTGAATCTCAAACCAGAAAAAAAAAAAAAAAAAAACATCTCTCAGGAAACACAAGATGTTGCATTGCCATGACTGAATCTGATTGGATGTCAGGTGAATATCTGCATGGATCAGTGTCTATATGTGTTTGAGCTGTTGTGGGTGGGTACGTTTTTATTTTTTTTCAATACACCTTCTATGGAAGCATTGATGTCTTACATAATACAACAAGTGGTGCGTCATCGTGATTAACACTGTTTCTAAATCATCATAAGAGTGTTTTTTGTTTTTTTTTAACAAAGTCTGAGATATGAGATATATGTAGCAAGAAAATGATGCCAAGTATCAGGTATGTGTCATATTTATTAAAAGCAATTCAACGTATCTATACTAGCCAAAACAAACATCATACACAGTTTTTATTTTTTATTTCAGAACACACTCACTGTGATGTGACATGCCACACAATGCTCAGGCAATGTCACAAAAAATATAAGAACATTCATCCAAATTCCGTTGTCTTTTCTCAAAGACCTTGTATTGATGATGGGAGAGTCCAAACATTGTCTTTTCCAGAACATCTCAAAGATTCTCAAAGAAGTTAAGGTCTTTTATGATGAAAATGTCATCTGATTCTCTGCAGTGTTCTTTCCATTCAACGTTCAGAAGATGGTTCCAAATTTAGCACCATCATGATTTGTTGGACACATAACTTAATCTGACCAACCCAGATCACGACACTGCTCCCACAGCTTTGTACTGCAGGCAAAAGGCATGATGGGTAAGCACTGCATCCATCTATCATCTCACCCTGATGTACCCATCACTAATGGCTTTTCCATTGGGCGTATGCGCAAAACTGATATTTACTAAATGTCCAAAAAAGACAATTGTATAATATCGGTTTTCCATTAAATAACAAATGCGATTATTATTATTATTATTTTATTGTCACCAGATGATATGAGAGGTCATTTCATAAACATGGTGAGGAATGGAAATATGGTGTTGATTTACAGATATATTCATTGTTATTATATATTACCCTCTATTCTTTACTAAATTATAAAATTATTCAGTTTCCTGGTGTGTCCACACACACTACACCACATTTCTTTAAAAACGCTTCTTCTTCACTTGTTGTAACATTTGTCAACATCCAGGTTTTTAATTACATGACTCTTTTTGCCAAAAATATCTTTACATTGTATTTTTGCTTATTATACCAATATCGCAATGCCTGAAAAACCACCTCTTTCTTGCCAGCGCAAAAACCTTTAATCAAAAGATAATTTAATTTAGGGAAATTCTTGTTTGTCCATTAGGTACATTTTTATGCACAAGTTATATTTGTGATATTTGGGGGTCAACGGAAAAACGACTACTCACATGACCTTTGTCTAATGAACACAGGCCAAATATTATGCTTTTTATCAAACTGATGGTTGTTTAAAAAATGAGAAGCTACTCACTCCGTCAGTCAAAGTTAAAGAACCCATTGAACCTGCAGCTGAAACATATTAATGAATCGAATAGAACTGACTTATGTTTTGGCTTATTAAAATATTTTACACAGAAAACTGAAATTAAAGATCAGTTTTCATATTGCATCCTGTATTCTCACCATTCTCCACATGGAACACTTCAGCTACTCTATATGGTAAGTCATCACCTGATGGAGGTCAGGAAGAATCGAAGAGAAGAGGATTATTTTTGGCAGCACCGTTTTTAATCAAGTAGCAACTATGGAGACAAACAGATTTATGTTAACATTCAATACATCAGTGTAAAAAAACAAACAGGCTGCTGCAGTGCCGGATGTGCTGTAATGAATTAAATTGTTACCCAACATGCATCTAGCATTATGTAAAATAACAGCAGAATGGGTGCATCCAAAAATGGAAAATAACAGCAAAAAGGACATTTTGAATGCTGTGCTTTATGAACACAGTGCTGGCACATTGGCAGAATAAACCTTCCCTAGAGCATTGCAAAAAGCCTTTAATACATTTGTATGAGGACATACGACAAAATTGTTTGCCCTCTATTACATAACCACAGGCTTAGAAGAAAAATCGGTGACATGAAGTGAATATAGGCTACGAAAGGCATGACAGCATTATTACGCTTTATTTCCTCCTGTGAAAAATCCTTCTGTCACAGTTTCTCTGAAATTTGTGAATTTAATCTTGCAAAGGATTTGCTACTAATATATTCAAATAACAGATTTGAGATTTTGTAACTCTTCAGGAAGCACATAACAAGTGTTCCAAATCTGCACCTGTTATGGGACACTCGCCAGGTACTATTTTGCCACAGGAAATGTGAACATTATACTACATATCATAATATAACATTGTTATATATTAGGCAAGGCAGATTTATGTGTATAGCACAATTCATACAGAGGGTAATTCGCAGTGCTTTTTACAGAAATGGAAAAGAAACAAGTTAAAAACACACAGTTACAATAAAAACATAATCAATAAACATCATAATAATAAAGTACAAGAGAAGAGTGCAGAGTTTTTATAGATACACATAAGGCACAAAGATACATCTGAGAATCCACACAAACATAAAGAGCTCACTGGCACACACACACACACACACACACACACACACACTCCATTCACTGCAGCAGTTGTTGGATAATAGGAGAGAGAGCATTGCGAAGCAGAGCTGTTAGATTGATCAATCTACTCCAACGATTGCAGTGTGCGTTTGTGTGCATGTGTGAGACAGTGACACAGAGTAAGACAGAGCGAGAGACTGTATATATGTGTGTATAGACATTCATTGTGTTAGCAGAGCGTCCCTCGTACACAGGGGCATTATTGTATGGTGGAATCCTCTGATGGGTACAAACATTATTATTATTTTAAATAATAGAATAAACATACAGCGAATGAATAACTAATATTTGGGGCAAACCTACCTACCTAAACAGTAATAAATGGTGTTTCAAGTCCAAAAAATGAAATCAAGGTTAGAAATAAATCCTTGGTTGACAGATAGAGGTGCAATAACAGCAGATGTGGTGAACACTGTAAAGCGGTGAAATTCTCTGAAATTTCCAGACAGTAAAGCCCTGACTTCCTGTTTGCTTTGTTACTCTTCACTGCAGCAAGTCTGTATCCTGTTGGTGTATGAACCAGAATGTCACATACTGAATGATTAATGTATGCTCTCTGCTTTATGAGGATTCCGTGTACACTGTTTAATCACTGCTATTGCATCAGGAAGTGCGTAGTTGTGTGTTTCACAATGTGTATTTGTGAAGAGTATGTGCATCAGGCAGCTTCCCCCAATTACAGCATCCAAAGAAATGGGGTTAAGAAGACCTTTCTGTTATAAATTTGTTTGTTTCTGGGCCAGACAAATTGCACTGGCCCTTCAGAGAGCTCCCGGGAAGAAAATCCTCCCCAGAAATAAACCTGTTCCTCTCTCCGTCGTTGACTATTTTTGCCTGACACATCTGCAGCACTTAATACTATGAATATCAAGAGTGTACTCCACTAATTTGTGTGTGTGTGTGTGTGTGTGTGTGTTATTGCCCGCCAGTGTGTGAATCCCTTATCTGCCATGTACTTTTCCAGAATAGTACAATGCATACAGTACATAAAAGAAGGACATTGATGCAGGATATGAATAGATTAAAAGTAAAAAGGTAAATTTGACACACAGATGTTCACATTAAAAGCATCAAGTGCATCCCTGATGATTACATCACTTTGATAAGTCTGCAGATTATTCCACAGGCATAAATTCATCTGGACTTTACACAAGTGCCAATTTCCTGTGGATAACCTGCTGCTATTCTTTACTTAAGTCACTTTCAATGTGCCAAAAAGCCACAGTTTAATTTATCAAACACTAATGGGTTGGTGCTCTGCTAATGCAGGCTTATTGAAGTTGGAGACATATTAACATATAATAGATGCTAAAAACTGAAAGATATGCCTGAAGGTGAGTGCACATTACGTGTGCCCTGTCTCGTCTGCCATCCACATAGTCTCTTATGGGTGACTGACTAAATGCAGCTATTTTAGCTTTGTCTCCAACAATGACTCACTCTACAGGGTCAGAGCAAAGAAGGCAATAGTTAGAACATTTACAATATAATGACATATATAAAACAAAGTTTTTACTTTTTTTTTCAGCTCTTCTGTATCGTTTGTGTCTTATGGCAAATGCTTGTGACGTCAATGGATCTCATATCTTATGTCATGATAAAAGCATAGAGGAGATGTTTCACTAATCTGCTTTTCTTACAACCATAAATATATAAATATCCACAGAAAATCTGCTCTTAGTGTTAGTAATGGATGCGACTCAACATGTGTTTGTTTGATTTTACATATTAGTATTATTCTGCTTGTTTCGTATTCTTTGTTATATTCTGGGATGTGTGAAATCTATTATATTTACACCTGCACAGAAACTCAGCTTCCTGAGTATATGGAATACTTTATTACCTAAAACCCAGAACTGTCATCCTTTTATTGTCTCTATTACCTTAATATGAAACAAGTTGACAGCAGGTATTTATTTATCTTACTCTGTGGTTTGGCAGGTCACTTAGTGAAAACAGTGAACTCGTGAATATTAATTGCCTCAGAGCATGCAAAGCAAACTGTATGTAGGCCAGTTGCACTGGCAACATTCACGAGACTCATTAAAATGCACACAGAGTATAAAAGGAAGTCATAATGAGATAGTAACTGATGAAATGATGATCCACATGTTTCAGTGCTGCTCTCCCAATTGACTGGGGCTCACCAGCGTCATCTTTCTGTAGATAAAACAGCTGGCCATAGCTGCTGAGGCCTTTCAGACTCTGGTTCAGTGGAGCAAATAAAATACATTTTTGGAACAAGACCCACAGAGGACCAAAGGATGTGCACCAGCCCAAAGAGTCCGTGTTTGTACATGTGATTGTTGTTTGTTACACATGCATCACTGTGTGTACCTGGGATTGAACTCTGACCAGACCATCTCTGTTTCTTCTGACCATAGAGGAAGCAATGAAAAAAGAGAGGAGAGGGATGGATCACAGCTGTGCACAGAGGACAGGGCGGTGACTAACACAATGGTTCCCCCTAAAGGATAAAAAACAAACTGTATCCTCTATTGCCATGGGTAGTTAACATTTACATGATGAATAGGAAAGGTCTGAAGCAGTTCCTTTGAAAAGCATCAGAGAGTTCATTAGTTTCCTCTTTGTTTTCCTGCTGTGCATGATTTTACACTTTGGGATTTGCATCAGAGTCTATTAATAAACATATGAAAGTAATGACCTGAAAACAATATAAAATACACAGCTCATAATTTAATGATGCTTTACAATATTCGTGGATAAATGTTTGGACATAAAGCGCCTCATGACCTGAATCCTCTGACATGAACCATGTGACTTGTTTCCTCATGGTTGGTTCAGGGAAGCTGTGCTAAAACAAATGATGCATGACAACAGCAATAAACAGTTCAGGGTGGATTTTAAAGACAAAAAACACGCATCAATGTATTTTGAACAAACCTTAGCAATTGTTCAATAAATTATAATATTATAAGACACATACATACATTTTTCAGGTTTTATATGAAATGAATGAACCATTAGAGTACATGGAGATCCTGGTGAATTATTATTCTATATTAACATGTTTGCTGGAATAATACAAATTTTGGATTGGGGTAAAAAAAAAAAAAAAAAAAAAAAAAAAGCCACTGTGAGGTTTGGATGGCAAACAGGCAGCTGATTTTTTCAGTGGTGATATACTGACATCTAATGGACAACATTTAAACTTGTCCATTGGGTCATTTTTGTCTCAATTATTCCTTAAAAAAATGTAGAGGAATTTGTTGAACAGAGTCATTAATCAGTCTGTCTTTTATTATTATTATTTATTTTTGTGTGGACAGATGAGTCATTACTGAATTATCTTTGAACCACAGATTATTTTAGGACTATTTGAAGAAGTGTGAATAATGTCTTAATTAATTATTTGTAGATGAATTTGCTCTGAATATGTGATTTACTGTAAATTTAGCGTCTAGTTAATTTTAACCTGAAATTACAAGCAGTTTTCATATATATAACTCTGCCATGTGAGTATTATATTAATCCCCAAAAGCCAAAGAGCAGAGAGAAAGACACATGGAAGTGTATCTAAACATGGCATGTGCTGTCATGGCACTGATGACATCCGTTCCACAGCAGAGCTATAATAAGGTTATTAGGGGAAGTGACAGCTCAGTGGTATTACAGCAGATGACCTTTCACACAATGTAAAATATGCTAAGATGTCACAACCGTGCCAATGAACTGTGAGTCACATGGTTGGAGGTGATGTTACCAGCTGTGAATGGGTTTATCAGTCCATGAAAGTCAGAGATTAGTCACTTAATAATTAAAATCATTAATTAAAACAAATCTTACAAATTAATTGTATCTTAACTCTTTAATTCTTTCTTTTTTTAAACCTATATTTATTAACTCAAGTCTGTAATTACGTTTTTCATTACTTCTCAATTTTGTTTGTACTTGTTTTTTCTGTGAAATTGTTTTCTACTTTGTCTAGAAATGTGCAACTTTTTACGTAAAATTATTACAGAGAAGGTCAACTTTGTTAATGGATGGCTCTGTTGTGGAAACTATAGCCTCATGTTTTACCCATTGCCTTGGCAGTGACTCCCCTGGAGTCTAGTATTTCACTCTTCATGTCACACTGATGAATGTGCGTAGATGTCAGCATGGCATACAAGGATTCCCCCATAGACAGGGAACTTCCTACTGGTCTCTTGTGTAAACAGTTTACCACCACTTATAAACATCCCATGACAATACATATCATAATTTTAAAAGGGGAAGAATCATTACAATTTCTGAAAGTCAGCCAAAACAAAATCTATTTGAATAAATAAATGAAATAGAACCCACTTCTGCTCATGGGCTTCTGCAAGTGAAATTTGATCAACTTCTGAATTTGGCGCCTCCTAGTGTTAACAAAACTGTAAGTGCACTGTGGAAATGTAAACCAAGTTATGTGAGAATAACTGTAATAAGTTAAAAAGACAGTGCCTCGTCAAAATATTAAATTATCCACCTATTTGTGAGTCAGCTAATAGTATAGATCCTTCCATTGGACAATTATCCCAGTGATTAATGTATTTCAGATGGAATAGATTCTTTAATTCTGCACACTCCTGCCATCTGTCAGATGCTACAGGAGCATGAAAGCAAAGACAACCAGACTGAGGAACAGTTTTTCTCCACAGGCCATCCGCCGACTGAACCACTGACTGACAAACTCATATCATACCTTAATTCATAACCCGCATATTTGCACATTATACAGATTGTTGTACATTACATATTTGCACAATATTTGCACTCAACGTCTTAGCACTGTGACAGTATTTTGTGTCTTTCACTATTTTTTTTTTTTTTTTTTTTTTTGCACCTTGATACATTTACTATTTGCACAGAGTAGTAGCTTTATGTTATTTTACCTATTTATTTTTCCTTGCCCAGTGTACAGTTTTGTTTCCTATATTGTGTTTTAGGCAAGGCAAGTTTATTTGTATAGCACACTTCATGTACAGGGCAATTCAAAGTGCTTTACATGCAACATAAAAGTATCACAAGCGAAGCATAAAAGTGAAAATTAAAAGAGAAAATAAAAAGGAATTCAAGATTAAAAGGTAAAAGAAACAAAAAAAATTGAAGAAACAGATAAAACCAATTAAAACAGATAAAAAGTTTAAGCTTAAAAGAAACAGTGGATATCTAAACTTCTGAATTTATACTCTATTCAAATGCAGCTGAGAACAGGTGGGTTTTTAACCTGGATTTAAATAAATTGACTGTGTAGTACGTAGTTTACATTTTTTACACTGTACAGTTTATGGTGTTATGGGGGTATTATGATCTGGAGTTGGTCCAGTTGGTCAGGTCTAGATTCATTAATGTTGTGTCCATTTAATGATGTCAGCTGAATCGTGAATATACGGAATGACCAGGTCTGAACATTGTTTTTTTTTTTTTTTCCTGTTGACACAGAAATGTTTCAGGATGAAATAATAACAAATGTCCACCAAATGGCGACTCACGAATGTCGATTTGTTAATTTCTTTGTTAGCAGCATGTAATTCCAATTTCTTTGGGTATGTTTCCATTGACAAGAATCTAATGAAATAGATAATAAAAAAACAAAACAAATGTGGGAGTAATTTTGTGGGGTGTCAGTCACAATATGTGGAGGAACTGTGCTGCTTGGTGGAGGTTTGCGCTCTCTGTGCTTTTCTAGTTACAAATGAAATGAAGCTGACCTGATGAAACATGAAATATGTTGAATGCAAATCTTAATATCACTGCTTGCCTTTTCAATTTGCATTTTCCATGCCACCCTTACATTTTCTTATCTGTGTTGTTTATTTAATTCCTTAATGTTGTAAAACTAATTTGAATGAAAAAAATCCAGGGTAGTCACTGACACAAGTTCAGCTCAACCATTTAATCCATAAATACCCAAACAGTCACTGGTGACCAAAAGCATTCACTGATCTAAAATGTCTAATACCTGTTGATCCACTAACTCCATCAATACATGTAAATAATTGGTGTAAAATGCAGTTTGTCATCTTTTTATGGTCATCAGATATGATCCATTTGGACTTTCAGAGACTCTGTAGTTACCATGGAAACATCATCATCGTCTAAAACATTGATTCATCAGTAAAACCCATGGGGTTGGATCAATGACAGAAGAAGGAAACACTTCTTTTTATGTATATTTTGCTGAAAAAGTGACTTATTCTTCAGTTTTCTCTGTTTTTAATATAATGACCCTTGATTTTAATCTGAGCTTTTATGGATATTTACATGATCAGTCAATTAAATAGAGAAAAATGAATGATTTTCATTGAAAAAAATGCAAAATTCTGAGAAGAATAATTTTTAAAAAATGATTAGAAATCACTTCATTTGGGAACAGCCACATAAGTAGAACCAGGTCTTTATGGGTCAAACACTGGCAAATAGTTTGGTATACTTTTTTTTTTTTTTTTTAAATACCCAGCCCTAATTCTGTCTAATTTAATAATTCATCTGTAATATAAATAGAAATTACCAGTCAAAAGTTTGGACACACGTTCTCATTTAAATCATTAGATGGACCGCAGAGGGCCAACAAGTACTCAGCATAACTGGGAACTCCTTCAAGACTGTTGGAAAACATTCCAGGTGACTACCTCATGAAGTTCATCGAGGGAATGCCAAGAATGTGCAAAGCAGCAATCAAAGCAAAGGGTGGCTTTATGGCAGAATCCGAAATATAAAATAGGTTATGTCACACTTAAAAAAACAAAAAACAAAACAACTACATAATTCCATATTAGTTTATTCCTAGTTTTGATGCCTTCAGTGAGAATCTACAATGTAAATAGTCATGAAAATGTCCAAACTTTTGCCTGGTAGCGTAAGTACATCATTGACTGATTCCTTCATTCTTATGTAACTACTGAATCCTCTGAGGGGGACATAAATATATAATAAAATCTAAATAAAAAGTAATAAAAACAAAAATTAACTATTATTTCACAGTAAAACTCGCTGACCCTTCAGCTTCTACTGTAAAATCCATAAAGGGAACATGCATACACATGGTAAGAGGTAGAAAACAGCCTGGATATACCACTAGTCTATTGCAGAACCCTGAATAAAACCTTGCACGCACACACTCACTCTGACATAGAGCGCAGTATAACGGCCGTTAGGGCTGAATGGCATGCCCTTTAGACAAGGTAAGTACTTTACATGCTGTTTCGAATAGTTTTGTGCCACCAACAAAGCAGTTTGTATGGTCTATTCAAACGGCGGCTCCTACATCTGCATACACAAACCCACACATACACATGCAAAATGGCATGAGCAGATGCATAGACACACATGTTAACACGTACACGCACATTCACCTCCTGTAAAATGAAAGACCATGGCTTTTCTCCTCAGAGGGTCAATAAATACTTTGTAGCTGTGCCAACAGACAGCCCCCTCTTTCAAAGTGTCAGTGAGGCTCTGAATACAACCTGAAAACAAAAGAAACATCAGCTTATCAAGCAGAGATGTGAAAATCTACCTCAGAACTCAATTTACATATATTATTCAGAAGGTTAAATGTGAATCCAGATGTTTGCATCCTTATCACATCTGTAATGTCAAAAACGCAACTCTACATTTAAGTCAATATATTTTAATTTGTTTTACAGGCTGGTGTAACTTTATTTGGTTTGATTTTCTAGTCGGCTAAAGGGAGGAGGAGAAAAAGAAACCATTTCACTAAAGAACAGCTTAGCTCATTTGTCACTAAACATTAAAATCCAAGTACAGACACAGACACACAGCCCCACACTGAGAGGAGAGTGACTGCTTGCTGAAAGCTAAATTGAAACATCTTGCAGTCATGATGCCATGACTCGCCATTGTTTCCACGCCCAAAGAGTTGTAGAAGCAGAATGAGAGAGACGAGATGAGATAAAGGAACAAGAGGAGAAAGAAGGACCTTGCCACCCATTGGCAGGAGAAAGCGAGAAGAGACCGATATTAGGCGGTCTGTTTTGAAAACTGGTGGACACCCCTCTGCATACTCTCTCTCTCTCTCTCTCTCTCTCTCTCTCTCTCACTCTCCATCTTATTCTGTCTTACTCGCTCGCCCTCCTTCCACCCCCAGCCTCATCTCACCACCTCCTTCCTCCTGCATCCCCCCTCCCTGGGAAAACAGGGACAACAAATTAGCCTTCTTTTCTCGGCAGGGCCCAGGGAGGAGGACACTTGGACAGCCCTCAGAGTGTCCGCCTGGAGTTCCCATGGACCCCTCTTGCCCCTTCCCCTTTCAGCCGGCGAGGAAGCAGTCATTGTGCCAGCACCTGTCTCTGAGGAAATTGGTAAAAGTGATGGCTTTGTTAGCCATCTCCATGACAACCAGGAGAAAAGAGTGGGGCCAACAAACAGGGATTGGGGTAGAGATAGGGAGGGGGTGAGGAGAAAGAGTGGTTGAAGGAGGGAGGGAGTTAAGGAGTTTGACAATGGAGCAGCAGTTGCATCGCTTTGGCTTTGCCAGGGATCTACGTGAGGATGCTATGACTTGCTGCGTGTGTGTGTGTGTGTGTGTTTGGAAGGAGGGGGGTATTATGTGTGTGGTTTATGCAGAACTTGTAAGCAGCAGCCAGTGCAGGAATGTCTACCAACCATCTCTCTCTTTCTCTTTCTCCCTCATCCCTGTGGGTGACACTGTGACATCCACCAGTGAAGCAAGGCAGGAGTGTGAATGGGTTGAAAGCAACAAGGTCAGTCACATCATGTCCAGAGAAAATCCCCCTTGGAGCAGACAGGACACACGTTTTAATAATTAGCCAGAGAGCTTTTCTTTTGCCGTAGGCTAATTCAAACATTTTGTACATTGAAGGTGTGCATTAATTTGTTGAAACTAAATCGTTAGTGAAAGCTAGTGTTGTATGTATTTAAGGGCTGTTTAGCAGCTGATACTCTAAGTACAAAGTGGCTCTTATCTTTCAGTTCTACACACTTCAGAATTCTGAAATAGGAAGTACACAGAAGATGAATGCTAATTTGCTGGAAAATTGTATAAAAAAAATCAGAAAAAATGAACTACAGGAGGTCTTACTCACTGAAAACTAATTTTCATGGAAATACTTTTTGCTTGATTCCATTTTCTTAAACTTAAATGCATTTCATCTCATGCACATCTGACAGTTATTAGATATTAGGTATGTACATATGATATAATGAAAAATAGTGTCTGAGCTTTGATTCCATCCTGTGTGTAAGGACTGAGAATTGAGATCGGTCTCATCATTTTCTTTTGAGTCAGTACCAGTGTCTGTGAGTACCTCCACTGGACCAGCAGATGGGGATCTTTCACTGGTTCAACCAACATGTTAAGTGTCTCTCACCTCAGAACATTTAAATTCATACTTTCAGCAGTGGTGGAATGAGGAAAGTGTTACCAAAAGTTCTCACAAATTCTCTCAAAACTTGGGCAAAGTACAAATTAATTCTTCATATACTTAACATAAGGTTCAAATTAACATCCACTATATATTTTATATTATTATAATCTTGTGAAAAGTTCAGTGACATAATTTTCTCATTGTCTTAATTATAATGCACTCTTTAAAAATGCACTGAAATGACTATGTATGGCAGTAACTAATTTTCTTTGCATTAAACCATGCTTCACGGGAGCTGTGTGTGTGTGTGCACGTGTGTGAATAACCACATTTGAAGATATGATTAATGACCCCTCCACTGCACAAAAGGCTGCATATCAAGATGAGGAGCAGCAACTATATTAGTGGTCAAAAGCAGGAAACTGCTGCCAGTCACCAAACCACAATGGTGAGTCTGAGCTGGCCACATGAATAAAAACCTGAGCCTGTTCCACTACGGTGTCTCCTATAAACTAAAATTCAGTAGAAGGAGTCATATGTCAGCACCTGTAAGTACTGATAGTGTGGAAAAATACATAAAGAGATGTCACCTACTTTTAATCATACCATAATGGTAAAGCAATTAACAACTTGGGGTCTGTTTTTCCAATTGTATGCCCATATATCAGACTATGGAACATCTGGGATGCAAAGCTCAAGTTTATACGATGCACTTTCAGGTAAAAATATCCAATTGCTACACCATAAGCCTGAGAGAGTCATTTAATCAACATATTCACGTCGATTTCAACATAAAAATCTTTCCCTTTTACGAATCTTTCACTAGTGATTCACACTCCAAGTGCTATTAAATTACAAATAATTTGCTATAATAATTACTGTCATTCACCTCATTGAAATGGCTTTGTGGTTACATTTCATCTTAAGTAATGACTTAAACAGAAACCCACAGACAGCCGCAGTAGTTACTGTGTACACTTCCATACAAATGTTTGTCTCATCACCGCTGAGACCTTGTTTGGATATATGATGTGGCAACATCCAAGTCCAAGTGCCAGGTGATGAAAAACTTAATAAGTAAATCAAACAGTAATAGACAAACCAAATGTGCTTTCAACAATAACAGGATATTAAGTTATATTTTGTAATGACGTGGCTTTAGAAATACAGAAAAAAGTTGAAGGTCTGAGTTGTGTGGCACATATAACAACTTACATAGCGTTTGTCACTCGTGTTGTATTCGTGACTTTTAGGAAAACTCTCAGACCTGTGTTGTGTTTTAATGTGGTGCAGCATTTCTATTTCATATTCTCCCTCAGAGAAGAAAATAAAATTTGATGGGTAACATTGAAAAATAATTGGCCATGTGTACTACTCACGTCCTTCTACTCTGTGTGTATGAGTGTCATTCCAAACAGCATCTGTGAATATTGC
Organism: Maxillicosta whitleyi; assembly: GCA_029822895.1. Lineage (NCBI taxonomy): Eukaryota > Metazoa > Chordata > Actinopteri > Perciformes > Neosebastidae > Maxillicosta > Maxillicosta whitleyi. Next base: position 2,754,654 of record JAPSES010000030.1, on the reverse strand, counting down.
CATATGGGAACAAAGTGCATGCGGTGGGTTTACGAAGGCCTCTAAAAGTGTCTTCACTGCTGTCCAGGGGCTGTGATTTATCTTCTCTCCGATGTGAGGCTGCACTACCTTTACTGAAACAAAATCCTCCCAACATCTGGACCAGATGTGTGTGTGTGTGTGCATGTGCAGGCATATGCACTGTCTTTTCCTTAAGCCTTAAAATGAGACTACCCCCCCCCCCCCCCACTCCTTACACAAAGTGCCACTATTTCTCACAAAAAACAAGAACTCATTTAGATGTTGTTCACTCCTCCCTTTGTCTCTCATTGTTAAAAGCAGGGGTTGAGGAACTACTGAAGTTTAAGTAAAAGTACTATATCAAGCATTTTACTTAAGTAAAAGTACAAAGTACTTACTTTAAAATGTACTTTAAAGTATAAGAGTACAAGTACTCACACAATGTCAGTCTGTGGACTGTGTCAT
>JAPSES010000030.1:2706793-2731439 GCA_029822895.1 Maxillicosta whitleyi | reverse complement strand
GGTGTATGAGTGTGTGTGTGAATGGGTGAATGTGAGGCCTATGTAAAGCGCTTTGAGTACCAGAAGGTAGATATAGCACTATATAAGAGCAGCATTTACCATTTGTAACACCAATTCTATATTTTCTTGTAGAAAAACATGATATCCACACACCCAGGCTAGATACGTAACTCTTTCACAGATTATAAAATACATAAATGAAATGCAGCATAGCACTCATGTACAACTTATTAATGTCTATTCTAATCTCTTCATATGTATGTGTATGTATATATATATATATGTGTGTGTGTGTGTGTGTGTGTGTGTACATTTATTGTAATTTTTCTATTTTATTACTCTTTGAAATATATATATGTATAATATTTTATTTTCATTATTTTCACTGTGAAGATAATGAAAATAAAATGTGTCTTTGCATCTGTACTGTTTGGTACAGAGCTCATATATTGGAAATTTCTGACTGATTTTTATAGGTGCTATCATTGGGCTATATATCCCATATACTCCCATTTCAGTTACAGTAACTATACTTAAGTGTATCCACAATAGATACATATATCAGCCTTAGAGCTACAACAAACTAGCAGGCTGCTATATACTGTTTATTTTGTTACCTACAGTATTTATACCATTTTAATACTACTATATGCACTCTCTGTTGCTGTTTTATATATAATATAATGCTAGATTTTTCTCCCTACTTCCTCCTTTCTTCCATTTCTAGTGAACATCATGGAGCTCCAGGCAGTGTTAATGGCAGCTGGAGGGGGTTCCCGTATGACTGACCTGACCTACAACACCCCCAAAGCAATGCTCCCTGTTGGCAATAAACCCCTTATGTGGTACCCGCTCAACTTGCTGGAGAGAGTGGGATTTGAAGGTGACACCTGCATGGTTTATCTACTATACAACCAAACCTATCAATATTTCTGTGCAACAGTTACTCCAACCACAGTTATTTAATATTATGTGGATCTAGTATGTGTCAGTGGAAGGAGTGGGAAGTGTTTCGTGCGCAGTCAGATATTCTGTCTTTTCCTAAATAATAAGTAACATACAGTATCCCTTGGGGAACATTATGTGACTTACTTATTTGGTAATAAAGATGTACAATGTGAAAAGTTGACTTCAAATGATTAACCCCCACAATGTTCATCCTAAAGCAAAGAAATCTGATTATTTTTGCAGCTTGGATATTGTGCTATGTTTCAGTATCGATGATTGATAATTTAAATAAATCTTCAGCCATTTTCCCCCCTTATTTTTAGAAAGAGTAAAATAGGGACAGAAACCGAAGTGTCATTTTAATAAAGTTTGAGAATGAAGCATAAAGTATTGATCAGTAGATGAGTAGAGTAGATTAAAAAAATAATAATTTGATCTTATTTGTTCTATTTCTGCACAGTAGTTCTGGTGCTGTTTAGTGCTACTCATTTAAAGGCATAAATTCCACAAACTTTACATTTGTGTTGCTTTTTTAACTGTTACTTACGCTATCTTATCATCAGTAGTTGTCAGGTGTGCGTTTTCCTGTCTAGTTTCACTGCCTACATTTCTTCCTTTTGTGGTTCAGCAAACATGAGGTCCAGAAACTCTGGTCTTATAAAGGGATTTGTTGCAGTATGCTGCTCTTGCCAGTAAACAGGCCTGTTATTATAAAAGCCTGTAGGTCCTCACTGCCCTAAATAAAACTACCTTTCTATACATAATCATCCTGTGTGGCCAGAAATTTACTGTGTGCTGCCAACTAGCCAAAGCCCTGCAATTTGGTTTTACTAGGCTGACACAGCTACAGCTAACAAATGCCCACTAGAACACATTTTATGCAGACAAGGCTAATTAAACCAGATGGACTCTGCAATATTTTAGATGCATAAACTAGTCTCGTAATGTTGTAAGCAAGTTTATAAAAAGCAAAGCAGTAGACCTGGCTTAATTTATGGTTTAAGATAAATTATTGTAATAGACATCTAACTAACAGTGTCTGTGTCCTGATGACCTCTTACATTCACAGATGGTTATGAAACACCATTGTTTTTCTCAATTTCCTGTAAGTTAAGGTTTTTTCCTGAACTGTCATTGTGTTTTCAGAGGTGATAGTAATCACCACCAAAGAGGTCCAGAAGATGATGAGTGCAGACCCTAAAATAAAGCATGAGGTGAAGATGAAACTGGAGGTGGTTTGTATCCAGGAAGATGCAGACATGGGTACAGCAGACGCTCTCAGACATATCCAGCAGAAGATCAAGGTGTGTGTTTTTGTCTGGATAGAGTTGAGGGCAATAAAAATAAACCACTTTGGGATTTAGCCAAGTCCCTGCTTGTCAATTTAAATTCCTGCCAACTAATGCTTCCCTGACAAAAGATTTTATTGCAGCTGTAGTTAGTCCCAGTGATTAGTTGAGTATTTGTCACACAATTCTAGTCTGCATATTCTGTAAAAATACTGCAGTGAGCATTTAACAAGCATGCTAAGCTGTTAATGTTGGGCTACTTGCATATTTGAGGTTATATGCAGTGGCTAAATTTGACAAATGATAATTCTTTGTGTATTTATTTAATGTTTTTGCCTGTTAAGTTTGTATTAGGGCTTTTCTTTTACCCTCTCAAAATGACCCAACAGCTTGTGTTTCTGACATGAAAATTATTATTGCATTTATATTACATACACATATATTTCATTTCATAAATTTTATACATAGAAATTACATTAACTTGGAAAGTTAGTAGGTGTGTTTTCCAAATGTATTTAATTAGCTTTTTGCTACATTTGCATTAGAAAATGTTTCTGGAAATGGCAACACTCATAATTTACCAAGAACATTTATCGCTCCCTTTACGTAGTTTGTGCCTTTCTGACAAAACATTTTTTTGCAGCATTTTTACAAATACTTTGATAAAGTGTAAAAACACGTCTGTTAGTATAATGGATAATTTGAACTGTTGAGGAGACTAACTTGTTCATCCATGAGAAAAATATTACAATAATTTTAGGTGGAATACTGTAACGTGGCTCTGCTTTTTCTTCTCTTTATAGTAGTCGTGTCTAACTTAGCCTATAGCACCCCCTTCTGACAGCCTCCTTTTAACAGGTAATGGAAATACACGTAACTGTCATTTATCTATTTGTGACTTTTAAAAATGAGCTTTATATTCGTTTGACATTTAATAGAAACACGACTATTGACTGTTAAGTTTTGTTTTTTCCCTGCTACCAACTCCTTGAATAAATCTTGGTCAGCTAGGGCTATTCTCATCGATGAACACTTGGTCAACTATTAGGGGGTTGCCCCATTACTAACAGGCTTTCCCCTACCTTTAAAATAACTCACGAAAAGTGTTTGGTACACAACACCCGAGCTGGAGAAACAAAGAAACTCTTCCACTCTAGAGAGAAGTGTGTCACATGAGACTGAATAGAACGGGCTTTTTATAATAGGGACTTCTGTTTTTTTACACAGTTGGAATGGTGTTGAGGTTTTATTTGTGTGTGTAATTTTCTAGATTTTGTGTGTGTGTTATTTTCTATATAGATTTCTGCATAATTTTAGTCAAATGACAACAAAAATCCATCCTATGAAAAAATAATGAGCATTTAATCCTATTTTGTTGTTTGAGAAATCACTGTAAAAGCTTTCATATGAGATGTAAGAGATTTTATATTGAAGGAACTATTTTGTAAAATATCAACATCCTAAAAAATTACGGAAAGTCTTCATCTAATGATTGCAGAGGAGGTCATTGTGGGCGTTGTGTGTAATACTGGTTGACCACTGATCCGTGCTGCTCCCTCCCCCGGATGGCCAAGGCCGCTGAACTGCCTCATTTCACCTTTTTTAAATACACACAGACATACACAGGCCCTCACATTTACACAGGCTGACATACTATCCTTGACCCCCAATTCCAATTTCCAGACCCCCTCTGTATCCTGCCCACTGATCCCTCCATCCCTCCCTTCATCCGATTCTCTCTAAACAGATGAGGTCATGGTTAAGACTCAAACTCCCTGTGCTGCCAGTTTACCCGGTGCACCATTTATTCTCATCCTGTAGTCAAGCACATCTGTGCAACATTTGTGTTTGGGTATGTTAGGGTATGTGCTGTCCCTCTGTATATGCCACGGCTCTAACAGACCTCCTGTGACCATGAAGACATTTGTATAGATATAGTTTTGTATAGTTTAGAGCGGTCGATGTATTTAAAGTAAACTGCTTGTGTTTACAGTTTGAATATCGATTGCCATAGGCTTGGATTAGTATCACTGAGTTTACACAGAACTTTATTTTATACTATAATTGCTGCATGTCTGCTCTGTGCCTTTACAGTTTCAGGGGTGGGACATATCTGAAACATTTATATATGTGAAATTCAGTTTTTCAAGGGAGGTGAATGGAATTTTTAAGTGTAAAACTGTAAAACACCCAACTTGGAGTGTTTGCTTTTGCTTTTTGTTGTAGTTCATATGTAATCCTTGGGAATGGGCTCATCATGACTCATTGAATACTCAAGCTTTTCAGCTGTTTTCAGATTCGTACTTTTTGTGCTCAGTTATTCCAGTAGAAGTACGGAGGGAAATTTATGTATGATTTTTTTTTTTTTTTTTTATGAACAGGTCGTAACATAACTCAAAAACTAAAAATGAAAATGTTTCCGACTTTCACGGTTGCCTTTAACAGTCATACAGTACACTGATTCCTAAGTAGAGGGCTTGGGTCAAGTATACCAGGAAAATGGATAGGACATGACATTTATGCCTCTCGGGTGAGTTTCAGTACTTGTCTTCCACTTCTTTTTAGCACACAAGCACGAGCAAAAAGATGCTGACTACAGCTCACCAGATTTCTGAATGTCTCGCTCAGAACTTTGAACAAATGTACTCTATTGCAATGGGAAACATAACCGGAGTTTAAGATAACTAAATACTATAAATGTCACTTTTTATTTGAACTTTTGGTGTTTTTATATATAACATTATTTAACTGGGATTCAAATTTGAGTCAATAATCAGGATTAAATATAATTATGATCCAAAGATAAGGAAATTAAAAGCAAACATTGATCTGAAAAACATGTAAGAAATGCCGTCTTAGGTCTGTGTCCCACATCAAACACATAAAGTGAGATGGCAAGCACAGAGATAATTGTGTTCTTGACAGTGAATTCACAATTTTCTTTTGAAGACAGATTCATCAAAAGCTTAAAATGCCAAATTTGTTGCGACAAGTGAGTTTAATTTTTTTTTTTCCTTTGGCATTTGAATGAGTCTGTGCAGATTCTTGATATTGTCTTTGCTCACGAGTTCTTCAATAGATGCATTAACACACACACACACACACACACACACTTAAACAGGACTAGCTCCAGCATGCTCCCATTGAGAATAGCCGAGTTCTTAATCCTTTGAGCAGCCAGCTAGATTAGAGGCATTGAGTTACACACACTGACACACAGGAGGGTGATGAGTGAAGAACCGTAACCATGGCCTGCCAAATCCCAGCACAGAAATCACTCAAACTGTCAAACTGATGCATGAGTACAGTATAGACATACACACTCACTCATCTCTTTACACAAACACCCTCCCATGAGGGGATTTGGTGTAACCTATCAAACAAAATACTTACAGGACTCGGTGTACACTCTGGCTAAACAAAGCAGGTCATTCCTCTTGATTATTGAAAAGAGAGATTACGAGCGGCATATTTTATTTTGTTTAGTCTTCAAACAGGAGTTACACAAAAGTGGACGGATATGCTTGATTATTCCTCAGGTCTTTCATAATAAGCCCAGCTAGTGAAAGGAGTCCTTTTAGATGCACTTCTTGCTTTGTGTACCTAAAACCTCTTTGACATTTTTTATTATTATTAGGCTTAATCATCTGGCAGAATGAATATACGCAGGCTAAAAGAGTTATATATACATTGCAGCTGCCAATTGAAAGGTTTACCTTCGGTGTATGTATGTTAGTCAGCTCGTAAGTCATAGAACAAAAGGTGAAGAGAGAAAAAGAGGGAGAGACTAAGGTGAAGGTTTTCGTCCTCCTTTTCCCATCTTTTTTTCTGACCTGCTGTAGTTCATTTCATATCACATTATTGTCATGAAAAACATTTATTTGATTATAAGACACTTAATGTCATTGGAGTTTTTCCAGTAATTTCAGAAATGAACTTGGAGTTAGGAATGATTATTATGGGCAAAAACTCTGATTCGATAAGGTAAGATAGCCTTTATTGATGTTGTATAGTCACAACCAAATGGGAGTAGCAACTACTGAAAAGTACATTTCAATAAAAATAAGAATGAAAACATGAAACAGATGACAAATAAGTAAATAAAACCACTACTGTCATACAGAAACAGAGCTCAAGTATCAAGTGAGAAGCTGATTGTACAGATATAACTGAGTGTATTGTGCATGTAGTTGATGTCGCACACGTTGTTAGAAGCACACAAGCACAAAGTTAGTGACTCAAATGAGAGTGAATTAGAAAAAAGCTGATTTTTAGTCCGTTTTGTTGTGGTTTTAAGGCTTTCATCCGTATTTCATAGTTATGGGCCATACGTGATTTTAATGGATTTGTTTCTGCCAACATGACATCAAGACCAAACAAAAACACAATGACTCATAAAGTTTTAAAAACAAAAAAGAACGGTATGTCCAAGAGGAACTCAAAACAATAGCAAAACAGCACTACTCATAAGAGAGTTCATGTTCGTTGTTTAAGAATTTAGTGCCGTTGTCAATCAATGACTATAGACATGCATTTGAATAGAAAACAAATCAAATTTAATTGAATTTAATAAACTGTTGTGTATGAAGTTATGAATAATTTTGTTTTCAGACAGACTGCTTTTTTAATTAATATTTATTCACTTTACACTATTAATCACCTTTTGACCTGATGTAATCACATACTGGGTCCCAGTTACACTTCATCTATCAAGAGTAAATCACATCATCTCAATCATTTCACAAGAAGATAATTTTTTTCCCATCTAGTGTACAACCAGTGAACACTAACCCTCATAAACACTACTAATATACTTTTTTTTATACTAGGAGGCACAGTTGTAGCACTCTAAATGACAAAGGAAACAACAGTTCAGAGTACACACATTGTATAACTTCCTAACACACACACACACACTCCCCATTACCATGTAACAAAGTGTCCATTAAAACATTTCTTTTTCTTATTTTCTCCCTATGTTATCACAGATTTGTAAATGGATGTTTATTAACCATCTAGTTCAAAGAAGTGCATCCATCCATATGAAATCATTTTAAGAGTGTGTTTGAAACAGGTTGAGGCTGTGTGACTAGGAGTTTGTAGGAGTCTGAGCTCAGCGACCACAGAGATGAGTGTTTGTGCGTGTGTGTGGTCCTGACCTGTCCAGGGATCCTGGTTGTTGAAAGGCCAAAGTGTCTCTGGCTCTCCAGCTGACTCCACTCTGCTGTCGCCTGAGTTGTGTGTGGGAATCTATTCTGTGTGTGTGTGTTCATGCATACTTGTGTGCTCTGTTTCTGAACATGTGTGTGATAGAGGGAGAAGAGAGTTGAAAGGTCTCAGAGACGCGGTGTTGGTAGATGGGCTGCAGACACCTTCAGTTTTGCCATGGCAGTTTCCTGTCGCCAGGTCCAGGTTATGTTCTGAGTTACATCTAGGTCAACTACATGACCTTTGACCCTTCTAAAAGCATCGTCTCCTCCTCTCCTCAACATTCACCAGCAGTGGGCATGATTAAAAATGCCATTGTTATTTGATGCCAGTATCTGAGAGCGACAGAACCTCTTATTCTTGTTTTTTTTTCGTCTTCTATCTCATTGATTCTTTTCTATTTCTCTCCTCATTTCCTGCTCCCTCCTCCTCCTTCTCCTCCTCCTCATCCTCCACACATACTCTCTGTTTTTCCTGCTGCCCTGCGACATTACAACATCTGCTGCTAATGGTGGGATTAGTCTGTATGCTGACAGCTCACATCCCTGGACAGACACACAAATGTAAACACACATACACACATGAAGAAATCTAACATCAGTGGCACAGAGTTAAAAGGCCGTTAGACTGAACAACTGATGTTACTCTCCTAGTAATTGCTGCTGGTAGCATGTAGTAAGTGATACCTCAGTGGAATTCACAAACTGTGCGCTATTAGTTTTAGTTTCTACTTAACTTTACTACAAATAGTTATTGACCTTCTGTTGTGTCTTGTTTTAGCATCAAAGACTTTGCATCTTAGTTTTTTCTTTCATTTCTGCCTTTTTTTTGTGCTTTGTTCTCTGAGTTTTTACATGTTTTCATTGTGTGTAGAAAACAACCTACAGCCAGTGATCATCCGGTTATCCTGTTTAGGGAAAAAGAGGAAAGAAGCAACTTATTCCTGCACCACACAGTGAAAGCATTTTTATAGAAATATAAACCACACATGAATACAAACATGTTTTGATGTATTCCTGATTTAGTTTACACACTTTCACAGTATTTTTAAGGCGAAACACACAGGAATCCAAAAAAATGTTGTATTCTTATCTGTCAGTTTTGTTTTTAACTTTAAGGACTCTCAACATATTACTTGATCCAGATGTTTCAGCAGGAACAGTTTCTTATGATCCAAAACATGTGAACCAGCGTTTCCCAACCAGTGTGCCATGGAAAATTATCCAATTTCACCTGATTGTTACTGTAAGCGAGCAGCGCGATATAGAACCGGTCCTGATGCGGTGCCTTCTGTTGGTAAAGTCCCCTCACTAGTGATGCACGGATCAGCAAGTTACCCGCAAAACCCTGGGTATCACGTTGTGGTGGGGAAGAAATGCCTCCCATACTATTATACAACAGACCTCAATCCAGGGGACCCTGTGACAATGTCACCTGCCACACACAGACAGACAGACAGACACTTTGCAACATTTTTGTTTGGTGGTGTGCCTTGTGATTTTTGTTTTTTGTTTTTTTTTTTAATTTTTTTTTATTGAGCATCATCAATAGTATACGTAGGAAAACATACAAAAACATACAGTAGTATCACAATGCTCCTTTTTTTTTTTTTTTGATATATGCAATATACCCCACCCTCCCCATGAACATGTTGGGACACCAGTCCAGAAGACAGAGAAAGAAAAAAAAAGAAAAAGAAAACAAAAGTTATTTAAGTGAAATAAAAAGAGAAAGCACAAACATGGGTTCGCTAACATTAAAGCTGCGCACAGAAAAACTGCCTTGTGATTTTTCTAATGTAATATATGTGGTGTAGCTCCAAAAGGTTGGGAAACACTAATATAAGAAGATCTATATAATGTAATGGTAAAATAAAGTACACCATGATTTTTTAAGCATCTTAACAATCTTAACTAACAAATAGGCTTTTAGGTATTATGAATTTGTTTATGTATGTTAATTCAGTAAATAAACAAGAATAGTGGTGCTTTTTAAGCAGACATTGTGTAAGAGCCTACAGACACAGGACGGGTCTTTATCCCCAGTTCTAACAGAAATTACAGTGTACTAAATTCATACTGGTAAAACATCACGCATCTATAGTTTAGTCTAAAGGAAACCAATGACTTCATTGTCATTTTTGCATGCAACCATGTTTTTTTTCTTTTGCGCAGCATCAAAACATAGATCAATATTCTGCAGTGTCTCTATACTGAAGCATTTTTAATACCTCTTTTAAATTAAAACGGGGAAAGAAGACAGAATTTATTGTTCACTGTCAGCAGAGTTTAAGTGACTTTAACACAGACTCTACAAGTGTGTATACAAGTGTGTGGGTTTGGCTTCTGTACAAGCAGTGCTAAACTTGGAAGAGTTGACCAAGAACAATTATTCCCTCGTTCTCTTCTTCGCGTGTCTGTATGTGCGTGTTTGAAAATCTTACTCAGTGAGATAATTTCTGTTGTGAATATTGAAAATGACACAGTCCAAGCGTACATACCCTGAGATGTTTATATGAAGCACTGTCGCCACGTAGATTTATGTATAGTCTACATGCATGCTGAGATGACTGTCATGACTGAGCAAACCTCACCTTATAAACATACCCTGCCCGTAAAGTTTTATTTCTTGCATTCCCTGGGTCACAGGCTGGAGATTTTGTTAAAAAAAAAAATGCAAACACAGACAAGAAATCTCCATAAATGGTAACACAATCATAGTTATGTCACTGTAGTTGTGTCTTTCTATAGGACTATAGAATAAATGGATTAGGTAAAGAGAAAAATAACAGCTGTACTATCAATGTTTGACTTTTTATTCCGTCATCATTTCTTTCAGACGGACATCCTGGTGGTCAGTTGTGACCTGATAACAGACGTAGCTCTCCATGAAGTGGTCGATCTCTTCAGAGCCCACAATGCAACGATGGCCATGTTAATGAGCAAAGCCTACGAGTTCACAGAGACGGTCCCAGGCCAGAAGGGCAAGAAAAAAACAGGTAACAGACAACAAAGAAAAACACGAAAACATGTGGTGCCAGGCACAACAAACCCCACCCCTCGTACATATTGTAGCTTATTTTAGTGTCGATCCAGCTGATGTCATCATGTCTATGTGTGTGCTGATGTCAGCATATCAGTTGCCTCTATGTATGTGCCATGTTTAAAGGAAATTTAAGCAAAATGTATGTTTTTATGGATATTTGAAATTTCACCCATTGTAAGTAAATGGGAAAACTAAAGGATTTGTAAAATTTATAAAACAATTTGAACTTTGACCTGCTTTTACCAAAATATAATCACATCTATTATGGACGATAGCCAATCTATAAAGCAAATTTGGTATGAATTCCACCAAAAATAGTTATAATAGTTAATAATAGTGTTTCTGCTATAGTGTTAAAAAACAAACAAGCTGAATCAAAAGCAATACCCCTTGCCTCCCCTTTGGGGGTGGGGATAATTGGGAAACACTGAAGAAGATCATATTTGGTTGTGTAACTGTTTCTCTTGTGTTACAGCATTTTATATGAATATATAGTTCAGTGCATGTCCTGTCACATAGAGGTTGTCTCATGTATTTCACATATTCTGTATTTTTTCAGCTGAACAGAGAGACTTTGTGGGCGTGGATCAGTCGGGAAAGAGGCTGCTGTTCATGGCCAATGAGGCAGATCTGGAGGATGGTCTGTCCATCAGAAAGTCTATCATGAGGAAGTAAGTCAACTGGAATGTTTAAAGGTTAATACATACACCACTCTCTTGGCATCCACCCCTGCACAGGATGCGATGTCTATCATCAGTAGAAATGACGTCTGCAGAAGTACATATCCCTTTACTATCAAGTCCTGTAAGGTAATGAGTCTGAATATGCAGGTTTTTTGAGGTGTGTGTGTGGGATTTTCATTACAGGAAGAGTACTCTAGGAAGACTTTCTTTGTAAAACGCATGTATGTGTGAGAGTGGGTGTTTTCAGAGCTCGTAAATACTTCATGGAGCCAAAGCCACTGTAAATTCTGACCAGTAAGAGGAGGGGGCAGAGCAGCTGCATGCAGGTTTTTCAGCACAGGGAAATCTACACACATATATAAATATACGTATATTGTATATATATTACACACACGCAGTCATCTCGCAGAAATGCTTACATGAAGACGCACAGAAACCTCTAACAAAACCTGTAGGTGGACATTGATGGAGAAAAAACACTCACACGGTGTCAGAGTGTTATGGAAACACACTGATCCTACAGCAAAACATTAGTGGCTAGCATTGAAAGATTCATAACCTTTATTTCACCTCTGATCATTTATATACACACGACACATGATTGATACCCAATGGTGGTAACCGAATAAATAACAGTTTTGTGTTTCTGTAACCCATCTGTAGCTTATTTTACAAAATCTTACATTGACCATCAGTACCATCAAATGAACTGTCAAGTGCATGGAGTTTGACCCTCAGAGTTCACACATAGATTTGATATTTGACACTTTCTTACTTTCCAAAACATTCACACAGACTTATTTTAACACTTTCAATCAGAACTAATATTTAAAATCTTGCGATCTCACGACTCCATCTCCCTGTTTTACTTCTTGTTCATATTTTTCAGTTGAAACATAAACCATTCCATCCATACTGTCCCTTTATTCTTGTCATACATCATTTTGTTAACCTCGCCATCACTATTTTTTCCGCACGGTTGAGGTGTGTTCGCTCAAAACATTCTGCACATATGTGACTGTTTGACCTGGAAATGGCTTACACAGTGTGAAAAGGCTCCAGCAGAGTTCCCCCCCCTGTACATTACAGCTCCACCTGTTAGTCTATCGGACACAGACCTGGAGAAGCAGTTGACTGTGTTTTAACAGGTTGTTTGGGTCATGAAGCTAATTCAAGGACAAGTAATAAGGTTAATGTCAAGGTGTAGTTATATAAAATCAGCTAAATCATTGTATTTTCACTGATTATCAGGATATTAAAATGTTTATTTGCGTCCGTTGCAATGATGGCAAAACACCTGTGTTATTGTGCTTTACAAATGTCCAAATGTTTAGTATAAATAACAATTCATAGGTAAAATATGGTTAATTGTGCATTTTTAATAATGTTTTAAAATATTTGACTGTAATTACGCCATAGTTTATGTTCTTTTCCATCAGTTAAATATAATAAATGTCAATATGCAATCATTAGAAAATACGTTGCTCATTATCTTTTATTGATTTGTTCAGATGAGTTTTGTGTGCGTCCAGATTTTTATTGTTTTGGACAAAGTCAGGTTTCCTTAATGATTTGGCAGACTTGGTCTCTAAAATCAAGTGCTGGCAAACACTGTACCTTGATTGAACACACTCTTCTTCTCATTCTCTTTTCAACATTCATCCGAAAAGCACATATACATACATCTTTCAACACACCTTTTCTTTTATTTCATTGCTTTTATGGGGTATTTCAAAGTTTCATATTTTAAATTTTTGCATTTTGTATTCTTCTTGTGTGTTGCTGTCTTATGTGTTTTAATTTGTAATGCGCTTTGTGGGGTTTCGCTGATAAGTGCTACAGTAGATACTTTTTTTTTTTTTTTTTTTTAAATGTGTTTATTGAACAAACCACAAAGTTATACAGGCAGTTATAAGGTGATTATAAACAAAAGGTTTGAATTTTTTTCTTAGTATATACATTTTACTTACAAGGGACAGTCAAAAAGTTCTCAAATGAGCATTATGTCACTAGGGATGAAACCTGGACCTACTAGTTTGACCCAGGGAGCAAAATTCAATCAGAAAAGTGGTATCCAAAAGGAGCAGCTGGACCTGTGAAATTCAAGGCAGAAGTCTGTTAAATAAATAAACAAAATAAACTTTTATGACATTTGTCTGAGAACTGTTTGACTCTGTCTCGTACACACTGATGGGAAGTGTCTCTCCTTTCACATAAAGCCAGTGCAGGTGTTTTAACGCGTTAGGGTAGCCCCAGTGCACCAGCAAGGCCATGAGCACTTTATGACACAGGTTCAAATATGACTCAGAACCTCGGTTTAAAAAAAAAAAAAGCAGCCATTAGGTTAACCTGGTATTAGCGGAATCGCACACATTTTATTTCAGAGGAAGAATTAAATACCCTAAATAACTCGTAAGCCCTTCAGCCATGTTGGCTCTGAAGTGAAAACCTGACTAATGAGGATATTAACAGTCATTCTGCTGCATCTGAGTCATCGTCCGCTGTGGGGTTTTAGTTGTAACTAAATAAGACATTATGCTGTGTGCGTTTGTGTGTGTTTGGGAACGAAAGAGATGTGACTCTTCTCTCCCACTGAGGACTTTAGTGGTGCTTTAGTAGTCGGTCATTAATCCAACAGTTGAGTCATCCTTGCCTGCAGAGGCACTAAATTCCTGTTGCCCTCGACACCGAGCTCTACAGCATTCACAGAGAACAGAAATCGCATGACGCTGCTAGAGGAGAAAAAAAAAATGTTTACTCTTGTTTTGGGAAATCCAACATCTTTATTGCAGCTCAATTCTCTGAAAAACATTGTAAGGTAATAAAGCAGTTTGTCACTATTGCTCAATGTTTTCAATCCAAAGACCCAACAAAAAGGACAAGGAAAATACTTAATGTTAGTGTTAATACCTGTGTTATTTAAATTAGCGAGATAAGTTGCTGGATTATAAAGTTTAATAGTTAATAGCAGTAAAAAAATAAATAAATAGTCCAGGATAATGATTAGGTACAATAATAATTGTTGAAATCATAAAAACCCATAAAAAGGTAGTTTTCCTATTTTTGTTCAGTAGAAGATGATTAAAAAGTTTTATCTCAATAAAATTAACAATTATAGATGACCAGTGATTTACAACTTTATTATTGAACAGTAATTACATGTATAAAGTAGAACATGGCCTGTGTTGGTGTTTTCACTCCTTTCTTTACACTAAAACACACATAATCCTCAGTGTGCTAGTGATGTTGCACAAGTATATTTTACATAAACCAGTCTTGTAGTCATTCAAATCATTGGACTTTAAATTTTAAATCGAACAGTTTTTTTTTCTTTACGTTTCTTTACTTTTTTGTAAAGTTGTTATAAAACTTGAATAAACAGAAGTTAAAATACACACACACACACACACACACAATAGGAAATGGGGAAACAAAAACATTTACCCAAATTTGAAGAACTTTTATTCTACTTTACTTGAGTATTTCAGTTAATGCTACTGTATACCAGTACTCATACAACACGTGTCACTTTTTACATTAAAAATGTGAAAATGAACACATGTATATGCTTCAGTACTCTACTGCACTAATCTACCTGATGGTATTGAAAAAATTCTTTAACAAACTATGTTATAAATAGAATATTGTAATTTTCTCTAATATTTTGACACATTCTTCATAGTAAGTAGTAGGTAATTTAAACACATTGAGTTATTAATACTTATAATAATAATAATAATACTGCACTTTCACTGAAGTGATATATTGAGTCTAGGATTTACTTTTCTGTTCATTTCTATACTTTTTCCACCTCTGCACACACCTTGACACTCCAGTAAACCAGTTATCCTGTTCTCTTTTCCTTTCCTACAGGTGTCAGACAGCGTTGTCGCATGCTGGGTGTTCTCATAAATTCCACTTTAAACTCACGACACACACACATGGGGAAATGTATGAATAAATACATTTTGAAAAACACCCACAGAGCATGTCTGTGTGTGCACACACATGTGTTTTTATGCTTTTGAATAAAATACCTTAACACAGAAGAACACACACGCACCATTTGATTTATGGCTTTCAGCATCTGGTTGTAAAATATGTGTGACCAAGCAATCCTCTTGAGTCACTCTAGTCATACTCCACGACGGGTGTATAGACAGACATGAAAGAAGGGGAGGAGAGAAAGCTGGAAAATTGTACAAAAGAGTATTTAATTAAAGGGAATAAGAGTTGGAGAAAGAATAATAGGTATGCTTGGTAAATAAAATGATGTAAAAAGTTCCATAAGTCATATGTATTTAACCCATAAAGACCCAAAAATCCACAGTTGACCCAAACAATCTACCTATGGAAAATATTTAATACCTGTTAATTCACTAATCCTATCAATCCATGTAAATAATTGATGTAAAATACAGTTTGTCATCTTTTCATGGTCATCACATATGACCTATTTGGACATTCAGAGGCTCCGTAGTGAATGCGGAAATACCGTTATCTTCTACAACATTGATTCACCAGTAAAACCCATGAAGTATGACAAATTACAGTGGATGGAAACACTTGGTTTATGTTTAGTTAATGAGATATTTTGCTGAAAGTTACTTTTTTTTACTCCTGAGTTTTTATGAACATCTGCATGTTCTGTGTCTTAAATATAGAAAAACACCTATTTTCACTGAAGAAATGTAAAATAAAGAGGATAAGATTACAGTAAATGGTGATAAATCTCTTAAGAAAGGGTAAATATAGAGAAAAAAATGAATTTGTGAATTTTCCACAAAACTAGCACTGGGTTTTTATGCGTTAAGCACAACTATGGACAATCACTTTGTATTGGGCAGAAAAAAAAATCAATTTCTTTTCAATTTTCTACATTTTCTCCATTTATTTGCTCATTGTTACCATTGTTACCAGTGCACAGAGGAGCTTGTATCCCAGCACACAAACTGACAACATCTAATTTCCATATGCCAGTCTTGAGTCTTGAATGTTGTTACACCACATTTAACTTAATTTAACCCAAACATCCACAGGCCGACCAAAAGTATCTACTGATCTAAAATATTTAGGCTAATACCTGTTGGCCCAATAATCCTATCCTATTTAAAATACAGTTTTCAGCTCTTAATGGTCATTAGATACGACCCATTTGGACTTTCAGAGACTCTGTAGTGAACATGGAAACACCGTCATCTTCTACAACATTGATTCACCAGTAAAACCCATGGAGTTGGATCATTGACAGTGGATGGACACACTTGTTTTATGTTCAGTTAATGATATATTTAGCTTTTTCTCATTTTTCTTTGTTTTTATATAATAAGCTTTAACAAACATATACAGGACCAGCTACTTAAACATAGGTAGAAAAAGATGAGTGTAGAGGATAATAGTGTCTTATAATGGTGATAAATTACTTGGAAAAGACAAATTTATTATTTAGAAGCTGTGACAAAAACAGTTGTAGGTCTTTAAGTGTTAAGGAAAAGTTAAAGCACACTTTTTACTGTATTTTCATGAAAATCTATGTTGAATGATTTTTATTTTGATCTTTTATCTTGATACTTTTAAGGAAGTCTGTCGATCACATGTTGACCCTGTCCCAACATCAGAGCTGTTGGTCAGTGAGCTGAATCTCTGTTTTGTAGTCAAATGCTGCTGCCTTTCTATTGCTTATGACATAAAAGCGTCCTTTTCTAGTCTGTGCTGCGTCACAACATTGTTGTTGATAAAGGGCGCCAAAATGGGTTAAACTTTACAATAGGTTTCCTGTCAAAATAAATGCACAGACGTCTATGCTAAAGCGAACATCGTGAACATGCATGATTTGTCAATGCAACAACAATTTTAAAAATAAATTTATAAGATTGCATTTTGTGAAACTTCCATAGATTACATACCCCATATTACTGTGGGTACTAACGTTTTTGATCACTATGTTAACATGTTAATAAATTCCTAATAAGTTCCTGGGATGCACTAGGCCTACTTATTTTTTCAGCATTTTCAGATTGTGGTTAATCGCAATAGTTCCCTCAGGATGTGCAATGTAATATTTTTTTTTGTTTCTTGCATTTTTGTTTTATGAGATGAACTTCAATATGTCATACTAGAACTTATCAGCTGCTCGTTACAACAGAATGATTCACACAGTTCCAAACGTCAAAATAAGTCTGACTGACAGAAGATCATTTACTCCAGTTCTAGTTTGTTGTGTTTCCTGTTACTGTAATTACCTAATCTGTGGTGTCCAGTTGCATAGTGTTAAAGTTAATGAAAATTCAGTTTAGACTCACAAATGTTCAGAATAAAGTCATTTTCAGATTAGTTTTTTGACCAGATATATTCCCCTTTAAAACCACCAAAGTCATTTTAGAAAGAATAATTCCTCCAAAAGTGTCTGGCAGAAGAAAAAAAATATTGAATAACATTCTTTTTTTCAATATCTGAGCTGTACTGGTAAACAGGCTTGGCTGACGGTAGCATCTACATTCTGTAAGGCAGAAAAACTATAACATATTGTATCGCTTTTTTTTTCCACAGACAGGCAATGGTTTCAGTTCATGTCAGTATTAAGGAGTAAATCAACTTGCTCAATCACTGAACGTCACTGTGAGCGGCAAACATCATGTCTGCTTTTAATTTTGATGTCAAAGTTACGTTGTTGTTGTGTAGTAATGAGATACAGACATTTCAAATCAATCTGCTTTTACAGCTTTAAAAATCCAAGTCAGTGTTTCATGCTTAAAAATATCGAACTGTAATGGAACGTGTATGTGATTAGTGTTCAATGGGCTGAAGCATGTAAAAGCCCTGTTATGGTTCAGTGAACCCTGTAGTTTTTATTATGTACTGATTGAAAAGGCAAAGGAAGAGGGGGATAGATATGTGGAGGTGAGGGCGGATTTGTTTAGTGAAACCTGGAGGATGAAATGGTTTTCATTGGCTCTCGCTTCGTAAATGTCACATGTTCTGAACTTAGGCCACAGTGTGTGTCAAGGTGCGTCCGAGGTGAGTTATCGTGTATCAGTGTGTACGTGGCCCCTGAATCAACATAAACCTGTCTCACTGGGGGCTTTCTCATGACAGCAGCTCTGTGGGGCGACATCTACGGTGGCTGACGGAGGACAATAGACAGATGCCACAATGCCTTGACTTTTTTGTAGTCTGGTTTTCATCAAATGCTCCTCTCTTATGTGCAAAGGCAAGGAAGATTAAAAGGCAGTTTAGTAAATGAGAAGCAAGCATAAAACATTAAAACAGCAGGCTTTAAAAAGAATCAAAGCAAATAGTCCTCCAAGTAGCAACCAGGGCAGAGCGGTTTCTCATGAAATTAGTGCATATATATATATATATATATATATATATATATATATAATACACTTAGGCAAACAAGAAACAAATGCATATTTACATGCAAGATTATGACATCTGCTTTTGGTGTATTAAAGATTTAAAACCTCTATAACCCTATAATAAACTTAAAAGACCAGTCTGAGTTATACTGCGACTTGGTGGTTATAGAACAACATGACTCTTAATACGGTTTACCTCATGTGTTTGTCTGTTTTCTTTGTTACACAGACATCCCAGGATGCATATCAAAACAGGCCTGGTGGACGCTCATCTCTACTGTCTGAAAAAAGCAGTGGTTGACTTTCTCACTGACAACAAGTGAGTTCCTGTTTGTTTGTTTGTTTGTATGTGTGTGTGTGTTTATTTTTCATTAACGTGTGGAAAAATGTGTTCCTTACAGCACAATAATATTAAATAATAATCTTACTGTGAACATTTAGGACCTGTAATTAGTCATGATATTTTCTTAAAATATTCACTGAAAAAATTGAGAAATAATTTTCTATGTGTCTCTACTGATTTAAGCTTGATTCCATAAATCCATACAGACAATCAGAGTTTGTCCTTGAAATCCTTGAAAATGCATGAATTTCAATGTTGTGTTATCAAGGTCTGAAAGCTGCTTTAATTAAAAAAATATATATATATGGAATTATGCATTTTAAGACATTTCCCTGTGTCTACATAAACTGTAAATATTTTACTTGGATCTGAATTCTTCATTAATTCAACTCCACACAGTAATGACACCAGATAGATTACTTTGAGTGCTGGCCCTTTAAATGCAAATGAGTTCATCCCCTTCCAGGTTGTTGAATGTGCTGCCCCTGATCAGCCAATTGTGTTCATTAATACAACCAACAACTGATCATTTTAGGTAATTTGCTTAAAGTTTAGACATATTTTCAGTATGAACTACAACTACTGTTGCTGATAAACAATTATGGCGTATATAATATAAGACTTGATCTTATAGGTTATTATAAGTTAAATGTTGTGATGTAACTAGTTATAAAACATAACAAATTAAGAAGGAATGAAAACAGGTTGTAGAAATCCACTCATTTTTTGCCAAAATTAATATAAAGATAGTTTTGCAGCACGTAGAGGGTTCATATTCACACTGTATGAACTATTACGGTCCAAATACAAAAAATAAATGAACCAAAGACTAATAAAAATGGGTTTAACAAAAATATGAGCCCTTTAAATGCTTTAAAGTGCTTCTAATTCCCATTCTGTGACGTGATTTATTCATTTTAATATAGACTCTGCCAGGTTATTATGAAACATGATTTTAAGTTTTTGTACCACAATGCAATGTACATCATTGTGAAAAAAGTGAAACGAATAATCATGAGTAAATGCATTCCTATGCATATGTATTTTACCGCAGTGATAAGGTGCCGTGTTGGAAAAAAAAAATTAAAATTACCCTTAAAAGTGCTTGGAAAGTGCTTTAATTTGACCTGAAAATGTATACGAACCCTTGCCAATGCTTTGGTGAGGACATCACTAAAAATCACTTGTTTAATGTTGTGATACATTTTACCTGTATCAAAAATTTCACCTCCTCCAATGTGACACTGCAGGGTCATACTGCAATTTCAATGACATTTTAATTAATCCCTGTGCTCTAGTGTAATTAATATTTTTAAATTTTCATATATCCCACCAATTTATGTCTGCAGCGTTTATGCATGCATGAGAGCATGTAGAACAATACAACCCCCCCGTCAGACATAAACTCACATTTGCTGCTTAATCTGTAGCAAGTGTTGCACATGTTACACAGTGTGTACAGCTTTGAAAGGTCCTGTTAGCAGGATATTCCAGGGAGGTGTTAATTTGTTTTACTATGTGCCACTGAGGCAGGCTGTTAGGCCTTTAGCCCTGAAGTGAAACAGTGTCACAGGGAGCCTTCTGTGGTCGCCCGGGCTCTGAATGCAGAGTTAGAACAATAAAATGATCTTTTTCCATCTACAAAATATAAGCACATCTAGAAAAGGTGGAAATGTGTAATGTTGGAGCTCCTTATGCTTGTTTATGCTGTCATATTACAAAAAACAAAGACAAATATAAAAGCTATTAATGCAAAGTGTTACACATTCCTAAATGTATTGTGTTTTTTCTTCCTCTCTTCCCTGCTTAATATGTTTGATGATGATGATGATGGCCTGAGGTTCACTTGAATGTCATCATTTACAATACAGATATATTGTTGATATAAAACTCCTGTGTCATTGCATCACTAATACACTCACAACCGCCACCATTTATCATCTCTCTTGCAAGATGACTCATTTCTTTCTTCAGTTTGGCTCTTTTCTTGGACTTTCTTTTCACAACTCATTGCTCTCTCTCCCTCTCTCTCCCTCCCTTTTTTCTCCACACTCTTTCTCTGTCTCTTGCTCAAGGAGAGAAATAGACAGAGTAACTGTTGTTTTTCTCCTGTCATTCAGATGGAAATTCTAATCTCCCCTTTAAAGAAAGCAAGAGAGTGCAAGTGAAGGGGGTGCGGGTTGGTTCAGAGGAGCACTGGGTCCAGCGCAGTGCAAAGGGGGGAAAAGAAAGGAAGATTTGGAAATTACCTCCTGGTTTACACAGGAAAACAGAACATGATTCAGCTTTGCTTTATGTTAAAGGACTGAGTTAGAAATGGCCATTGCATCATTTATAATGACCTATTTTGTGTTGCTGTATTGCAGATCCATCTCATCAATCCGTGGTGAGTTGGTACCATATTTGGTGCGCAAGCAGTTTTCCAAAACAACCAACAGTCACAAAATCAAAGATGACTCAGAGGATCAAAACCAGAAGAAGAATGATGGCAACACCAATCAGGGTGAGACATTTTCAAAGTCACAAACTAAACACAATTCAAGAACTTCAATAACCAGAGTGTTGTAAACAGGGATCCTCTGCAAGTAATGAAAGTATGGAATTTAGAAATTTCAAATGTGTAAGAACCTTGTGTAAAGGTGGCATCCACACAGCAGCACGTGTTGGTAATCATATCACCCCTTCCTCCCGTTTTCTAGAGCTTCTAATCTCATCTCAAGATGAGCCTCTCCTTCAACTGGCCCACAAGTGTTCCTGTTGGAACGACCATCGTGGTGACATGAGTGAGGCGTACCACGGGGGAAAGCTTCGCTGCTATGTTCACATTATGGACCAGGGCCTGTGCTACCGCGTCAACACTCTAGCAGCTTATATAGAAGCAAATCGACAGGTAAAGAAGACATGGCTTAGCTCCATTAAAAGTGCTAGTTCAACTTCAGAGAAATCACTGAAAAGAAACCTATGTTGTTTTTATTCTGTACTAGTGCACATTTGCTTTTTTGGGGTTAGTTTCTTTAAAAGGATTCCTAAAATCATTAGATAATTTGTGCTAAAGAATCCTTCCCATCTGTCTTCTGTCTCTAAGGCCTCAAAGCTCTTTGAGGAGTTACCAGTCCACCCTTCTGCTGTCATTTCTGAGAGATGCCAGGTACGCGGTAGCATGTCGCTAAACTCGTATATCTGTTAACTTTGATCACATTCCTCTGTAAATCTGTCAGTGACATATGAATAATCCTGTCTCTTTCACTATATTTCAGCCTGAATTCCAATTTAGTATCATTTGACACATTTGTGTATATGTGTTCATTATTTCTTCTGTTTGTGTGTGACCACCTGTTCCTCAGATGGGTACAGACAGTATGATTGGAGCGCTGTGCCAAGTCGCAGATAAAACTTCCATCAAGAGGTCCACTATCGGAAACTCTACTACCATCAAAGAGAAGGTCAAAGTTGCCAGCTCTATCATCATGCATGGTGTTACCATCGAAGAGGGGTGAGAACATATACACATGCACATACATGTACTTTAGTGCTTTTACAAATGTATTAATTTAGTCCAAAACTCAACCTAGAGACATCTAGATGAATAAGTTTAATACTCCCGTTGCCATTTCAATTAGTACATGCATATTTAGTTTTTTACATAGCAGATAAGCTTTGTAGACAACTATTTCAATATAAAATGAAGCTGTTGCTCAAAATACTAATATTATATTATATGCTAATGTTATAACCTTTTAAAACACGGTCACAACTTGGACAAAAAAATACCACCATTTTTTTTTTTTGTCCTTCTATTTACTGCTTATCTTTCATTCCTTTGACATTTATCGGTGCTCCAATGTGTGTGTGTGTGATTTGCTTGCATATGTGTGTGTCTGTTGATGGGAGGTGTAACAGGTTTTGTTTTCTGGTCTCTATGGGGTCAAACAGGGAGCGCTGAGTTAACAATGCATCTATTGGGGTGCAACCAGCCAGAGACCAGTTCCAAACAAACACAGAGCTGGTGAACTGAATCACACAACATCCATGTATTTCATTTAGCCACTAATTTACTTGCCCATACCAGGGCTTCCCACTGGTTATGGAATTTGTGTAGTATCATGGGTTTTATAAAGTGTACACCAAACAGCCAAAACACGAGCTGTATGATACATCTGTGTTGAATTCTAACGCTCCAGGGCATTATAGTCAGTACATATCAGCAATGCCGCACAATTAAATGTACAGAAATGTACTAATGCAGTTAGCAATGTTGTGCTTATATTTTCACAGAATCTATTAGGTCGTATGTGTAACACGATATAGTCATTGGACATCAGTTATAGCACACATAACTGTGAGAGTAATTGATAAAAGGATACTGGAAATGAAAACTGTAATAATATAGAGGCAAAACTCTTATTAGGAACAAATAGTGGATAGGTCTATTGGAAGTCTTTTCTTAAATACATCTAATTAAAATAGAACAAATCAAATGGCTGGATAAATGTATGGGTCAAATAACTATTCCCCCAGTGTTGATGGAAGCAGAGCACGTGGCTTTACCAGTTATGTTTCATCATAAAAAGACGTGGACATTTGGGAATAATGTGCAATGGCATTGGTTGCCACACTGATTCATGTACAGGGTGGATGAAAAGTAACTAGACATTAAAAATTGGTAATAAAATCCATATTCCTGTTACAAATTTATTGAAACAAGTGATACATGAAAATGAAAGTAAATGTTCATATTTCAACCAGTTTCCTCAAATGACCAGAGATGGAATGAGCAACCTTCTGAAGGACAGCATCTGGGATATCATTGAGAACCTCCTCAATCCATGAAAGAAGAATTAAGAAAATAAGAAATTCCCTTTACTCTTCTCTGTTTTAAAAAATGTTTTCATCATGATTTCAGCGATACTAAAAATTATAATAAGCAATTTCTAATTTTTCCTGTATTAGCAGTTAAAAGTCAAACGCCTGTTTTAGTTTGGTGGTATTTTTTTTTTAATGGGATATATGTGCTATGTCATAGTGTAAATATCTTATTACTTGTATTTTAATCATTTTATCTCATGTGGAGAGTTTAATGAAACCTCATTAAGACAGTTTAAACCTCTTACGCATCATTGCTAATGGTTTTACCGACCATGAGTGAATCCAGTAGGTTAAGTGTATATAAATGCTTTGTTGCCTTTAAAAAGAAGTGGCTACTGTAGAATTACCATGTAGATTGATCTGCTCAGTGTCTGAGCCAACGCTCTGGTGGAAACTGACTCGTCTTACCCTTAGCTCTGGATTTTAATGCACTCATTCACCAGCTCCTTTTCTTTTATCTCAATTTCTTACTCCTCCTCCTCTTTTTTTTTCTCCATCAGGGCCTCAACGCCACCTTTCTCTCCTCCTCTGTGTCTCTCCATCTCTTCTTAAGCCTTTTTAGGGACCCCAGCCAGCCTGCATGGGGACCCTCATCATGCCCATGTAGGTGCAGGCACAAAGGCATGAAAGAACGAGAGACACTGGAGAAGGGGGGAAAAAAAGACGTGAGGGTAAAGCGCGCAAGAAAGAAATTGCAATTCTTTCTTTTCTTTCTTTGAGGACATAAGAAGGAAGGAGAAAGAAGGAAAGAAAGAGCCAGTATGAGGGGATTAGCAGACCCCGGCCATGTCGCAGAAACCCCTCACATTTCTGGTTTCTTTGTTTGGAGCTGACCAGAGCTTGTTGACAAAGCGCTGCATGTTTGGGAAGGGGGATAGTAGGCTTGCATAATTCCAGCATGCT
>JAPSES010000030.1:2658861-2689116 GCA_029822895.1 Maxillicosta whitleyi | reverse complement strand
GTTAGTGAAGGACTGGCGGGTGGGTGCATTTCTGTTACTGCATACTAAACTTTTGTATACGGAGTAGAAGCCATTACCAGCCTGGGTGGTCCCCCTCTCTCTCCACTTTGGTGAGCTGTTGCTTAGCAGCTAATAATAGGCGATGTTTGCAAAGTAATTTGCCTCTTCCTTGGCCAATGGGAGCCGGAGCACTTTTCCATCAAACCTCCCTTTTCAGGATTTGCCGAGAGGCGAACTTCTCCAAATGTTACCGCTACGAGATCGGAGTTAGACTTGACACGGACGACTCAGCTACTACTACTACTACTACTACAACTACTACTACTACTACTACTACTACTACTAGCCTACTCCTCTCTGAGACTCGTTTCACAAACTATCAGGACGAATGAAGACTGAAGGATCTATACGGATTTCGGCGCATAATGTTGGGATGGAGTTTCGAGACTTGTTTGGCTCCAGGGAAGACTAGAAACCGTTCTTCCAACTTGTCGCCGGCGGTGCTGGATGCGCTCCTCTTCTATGGTGGATTATTGTCGCTTTTTCTGAACTCGCACCGATTCCTTGTCGCTTCTCTCAGCTCCTGTTCCCCCTCTTTGGACTATGGCCTCGGATCGCGGGGTCCCAGGGGCCGGTGTCTTTGGAGATTTACCCCCGAGTTATACGCGCTCCCAGCCGCCTCCCAACCCAGACCTGCTCCGGAGACCCAGCTACTGCCACGCCGCTTTCGCACTTAAACAGATCTCAAAGGTGATACGATGATCGCAGTCTGGTGTGGATGTGTTGTGAAGGCAGCTTTCATTCAGTCGGTAATGTGAATGAGAAGTCTGTGATTTAGTCGCGAGTGTTGGGCGAGTGGGCGCATGTGGGGACGCGGAGGTAGGAGCTCCCATACCGGGGGTCTGGGGACCTCCAGACCCACCGGAGACAGTCGACAACAAAATCCCGATTAATCTAACCATAAACTTTAACCGTAAAATAGAAAAATAGAAACAGAAAGACAGAAACGTGACTTTAGAGGTGTAGACAACAGAAACACACAGTGGGTTTTCTGGCACAAAGGCACAATCACATATGACATGTTGGAATCTGGGAACCTCCTGAATTAGATGTTAAACTTTTTAATATCTCCCAGCATCATAACCTTCTTCACTGTTAAATCCACACGCAGCTCTCATTCAGTTGTCGTTTAAACCAAGGTGAGTGCGTGGAGTGGTTCGGTGTTGTGCGTGTTTTTGGCTTTGTGCAGGCAGCGCAGAGCGCACTGGCCCGGGGTCTGTTTGGAAATGTGGTGGGTCCTGTAAAGGAATTCACTGATTGAGTTTGATCTGACAAAGCATCTTTGGACCGCCCGGATGCTTGGACGTGTTTCAGCACTGCTGAGAGAAACCACAACACCAGTGCAATGTCTTCTGCAGCGGTGACATTTGTAGCACAGGGCACGAATGGCTGGAAAGTGGAGGTTTTTAGTGGTTAAAGGCGAGAGCAGAAGTGTGGAATGTGGATTGCTACATAAAACATTTGTCAGATTCAAGTCCATTTGCAAACAGCTCTAGAAAACGTCAACAATATTATCAACAGCAGTACACACATTTTACTGAGTTATAATATAAGTAAAGACCATATTTCTTCAAGGTGTCCATTTTGTAATTGTTTTTACTTTTAAAGTTTTCAGACTGTAATGCTCAGTTTTGTTATATCATGTTTGCCTTCTTTTTGTTTCTCTAAACTAACTTCTAAAACTAAAATGACATTGTTTCCTACGTAAATAAGCTCTAATACAAAAACTATTACCGCAAAGACACAGTTTAAATGATCCTAAATGTGTCATGTCAGGGGTGATTCTGTCATAGATCTGGGCATAGACGTGGTTTTCGGCATGAATCTGACAGCAGGCACAGGGAAAGACAATGATGGTGTCAGATCTGTGGTTAGCCAGTTTGCCCTCTATCATGTCATCATGTGTTTGAAATCTTTATGGTTAAAAAAAAAACAAAAAGTCTCATTTGTTATCAGGAGTCTTAAAATCAGACACATGATGGAGGCACATGCAATGGAATCCTGCCTTTGTGGACAGTGGAATAATGAAGCTTTGTTAATTTATAATAATGCAGTAAAAGTAATACTGTCCCTTTCTCACCCTCTCTCTTGCTTCCAATCCAGGGTAAGGCGGTGGGTCAGAAAGCTCCTCTGTGGATCCGGGCGAGGTTCCAGGCCCTCCTGTTCTCTCTGGGCTGCCACATCCAGAGGCACTGTGGGAAGGTCCTCTTTATCGGACTCTTAGTATTTGGGGCTCTTTCTGTGGGACTCCGAGTCGCAGCAATCGAAACAGACATCGAACAGCTATGGGTGGAAGGTGAGTTCATGATGTCACTGTTCTTATGGCATGCGTTGCTTCAGGGAAACAGTTGCGGTTGTGGTTTTTTGCTGCATTCTGGTGGCGTTCCTCTTCCACACATCTAAAAGTCTATCACAGCTGGGCCACCAGTGTTTATGCAAGTTTTAGATTTTACTTGGAGTCTGGATGTGCTAATGTGAGTGTGTTGGTTTGATTCTGATGGAAGTGTTTACCTCATTGGGTTTAAATAGAGTTTGAATGACATTAATGGTGGGAAGATGCAGGGTGGCTATGTTAGTGTCATCTGTGCCATGGGAGGGCACTAGGTGTTCAGTGACTGACAGACCGACTCCTTTTCTAACAGACCTAAGCAGCAGAATTTATTACAGGTGGTGAGATGTTGTTTTGGACGTTTAGCTGCTTGAAACTCAACAATTTGACAGATCTCGCATGAAAACTGTTATATCACAGCTGTACAAGTCCTAAACCCTTTGTAGATACAGTAGCTTCCTTTATAACAGCATTGTCGTTGTGAGTTGGGACATGAAACTGTGTTATATTCTGTCAGCTCAGTCTTGTCTGCTCATGTCTGTCAGTTTCTTAATAAGCCGCAGTTTCTGAGAGAACCCCAAACACATCTCTGACACCACTGCAGTGCTTCTCTGTTCTGTCATACTGATACACACTTTCTTTTCCGTGACATTGTCTGTGATTTTCTACAGCTTCTCAACGTGTGACACTTAACTCTTTTTCTTTCCTTCTGTGCGTTTTAGATGCAGGTTATCTGTACATTTTCATAGGCAGAGGCAGCTTTATTTGGTTTTTCACACTGGCCAAATTCCTTTTAAACCCCCAGGCTTTCAGTGCTGGGGCTGATCCCCACAGCAGATGGACTGTGTGAATGGTTAGCCATCTTTGAGGACTCTGACCCCTCCCCCCTCGACTCCCTGTGTGGTCCCTAACTATTCTTGGATTCCATTCAACAAGAGGCAAGCAGGCAGGCAGGCAAGCAGGCACCTCCTCCTTAAACCCCCACCCTCCTCCACCTCCTCCCCTCCTCAGAAGAAAAAAAAATATAAGTGAATGCAGCTGAAGTTTACCCACCTGTTTTGCACGCTCTAAAAGCGCCACAGCAGTTGGTGAATATAAACAGACTATAGGGTTTTTAAGCCCACCATGTCACTAGAGGACCGGGACAAGCGGCTCCCACAGGAGCTGTGTGGAGGTGTTGGAGGAATGACGCACTGCTGGTGTCAGAAGTTTCAGGAAGCGCTTCACTTTGCTCATACAGGAATTGAATGATGATTAATAAAAATGATATTTATGTAAATGTAGTGATAGAAGTGTGAAATAAATACTCTGGGGGTTTCAGCAACAGGCTGAATGTCCTGCAAAAACAGGCAACAGGAGCTTGGATTTTCACAGTCTCCTTTTTCTTTGGTTTCATTCTGGTTACTGTAAAGCTTCAGGATTACCTCTCCAGCTAATTGGCAGTGCCATCTCTTAAAGGAGATGTTTAGATGTTTGTGTGCCAGTTGTTTTGCTGTTCAATTGAGAGAGTTGAACCGGGGGCCTGAAAAGGAATGCTGTGCCTTTAAGAGGCCGTGGCCATGTTTCTAAAGTTTCTGCCTGCCTTGTTTCCACCAATAGCCCATTGACAAAGCTGCTAGGGCCTCAATGGAGAGTAAAGTGGTTTGGTAACAAGGCGAGGTTAGTTCTCCCTCAGTCTCTCTCTCTCTCTCACACACACACACACACACAAACACAGAATAACACACATGCACCATTGCACATAAGCCCGGACACAAGAGGGAGGAATGATATGCTTTTTAATAAGACAGCTGATTTCATGTTAAGGGTCTCAAAATACTTTTCTACTCTAGCAATTTCATTTTTTTTTTCAACTGAGCACTATTAGGTAGAATTTACTTCAGGAGTTCATGTTTAGCTTCTGATACATGTCTCCATGCAATTTCTTTTGTGTTTGAAGTTGATGATAACACTCTTTCCGCCTATAGCCTAAACAAAACTTTCCTACTTGTACCTTAATCTGCGTAGAATAAACAAGTCAAAACCTAGCTGTGATTTGACACTGTATGTGTTAACACTGCCAACATGGTGTAAACTGTGTGTGTGTGTGTGTATGTGTTTGCATGTGCATGGTTGTCTATGGGGCATATGCTTCCTGTCACATATTCATACTAGCAGCAGCCCCCACACTACCCACGGATACACTTGTCATCTTTGCCACTTTTGGTGTGTAAAGCTTGCCGAACCATCTGTCTGCCTGCCTGAATTTCCTGACAGCATGCCCGTCTGTCTGCCTGTGCTTTGTGTGTGTCTGTTTATATTTCTACCTGTCTGTCTGCCTTCTCTGTGAAGTCAGGCCACCAGGGCTTTTTTAATTGCTTCCTCCCTCCTACAGGACCAAAACACTGTGAAGCAGAGCACAGCAGTACAGAGCCTCTCTAAAAAGTAGACCAAAGACAGAAATGAGGTTGGAAAAATTAGTTTCTGCATACCTCCAGTCCCAAGAAAACATACTTTAACAGCGTACTGTCCTATACATACATGGTGGCTTTTATTAACATCACCTTTGTTTGCCTTAAGGATACTTGTCTGGAATTTTTTTTCAGTTGTAGGGGCTTACAAAGTAAAAAGTAAAAGGGCTTGTCATACCTTCAGTCGTCACACCTGTGCAGGTGAGGATAAAAGTATCTGTGTGTTTAGTCTGACAGGGGGATTAAGACCTATTTCTGGCTTACTGCTCAGTCACTGAGAAAATATGAGATAGGCATCACGTACAAAGACGTTAAAGTACTTTCACAGGCTGTCTTTAGTGAGCTGTTTTTTAAAATTGTGTTAAATATACTGTCATTTTTAAAATTAGTTTCTGTATATTCTTTATAATATTAATATTCGCTCACATACTTAAAAATATACCAAAAAAGTGTATTTCAGTAACTTTAAAAATGTGTACTATAATGCATTTCTATACTTAAGGCTTATGATGCGGCCACCTTTGAGGGTGTGAAAGTTGGTGTGAGCTGTGACCCAGTCAGTATTGTCCCCAAGTTAAAAAAAAAAAAAAAAAAGAGAGGGATCGTAAAAAGAGGTGCAGGAAGAAGAGGAGGATGAGGCGAGACATTGGGGGTTGGGACAGGAACAGGAGAAGGTTTATGGCAAACTGACACTTAGTCTGTTTGTGTTTTTGCCCGTGTCACTTAAAAGACAAGTGTTAAGCTTCCTTATGTGTGTCTATAAAGGACTGAGGAGCATGCATATTTTTATTTATTTATTTATTTTACTGGAAAAGAGTTGCATAGACAAGCATGGAATTTTCACAGAGTTGGTGAAAGTGGATACTTGTCTTACATCAAAATTAAGACTTTTCAGTTTATATTATTTGTCTTTTTTTTTTTTTTTTTTACAAAAGCCCACTTTAAAAGCTTGTTTGAGAATGAAGGGAAAGAAATGACCTACATGTAAAAGTAGTGGTGTTTACTCTTATATTAACTAAACTCATCCTTCTTGGCAGAGTTTGGGTGAAGCATGACAGACATGTACACAGACTCAAGCTGTCTAAATATCAGTGCAGTGAGACAGGGCCTATCCGGATAGCAGGTACACCACATGTCCCATAAAGAGGCCACGTAAAAAGAGGATTGCAAAGGGGGAGGTACACCATGCACAGGCCACATAGAATAAATGCATGGAATCTATAGCCAGTTAGCAATGAAATCGGACAAGGCCTTTAGCAGATATGAGGGGATCAAGACACACATTGATTAAAAGACAGAGAAAGAGCCTGGATGAGAGAAAACATTTGCGCAAATGAGCAAATGCACATGTGGGCAATTTCGGTGTTTGGAGCAGTTACTCTAAACAAACCTCAGAGCGGCACAGCAGGTAAATGCTATAATTCATCGGAGCACACACAGCGCCCCAGTTCAGACAGAGAAAGGGAGCTCTATGAGGCATTATTGGAGGTGAATAGTGCGCAGTGGTGCCCCAGCTAGATAAATAAACTCCCAGCGCTCAGGGCCCAGGACCTCACTGGTAGAGAGAACAAACAAGACCAGAGTCAACCTGGGTCACTTATAATTGTTTATTTCAGCCCCCCCCCCCCCTTCCCTCCATCCTTCAGTCCAAGTCTTGCTCATTCCATCCCTTTTCTCAGCACCCCCCCCAACACACATACACACACCCTTCAACAGTTAGAGCAAGACCACCCCCCAGCAAATAAACACACATTATGTAGCTACAGATACAGTACATGTGCATGTGACAGGCACGCTGCTTCACCACAATGCACATGTAGCTCTCATGCCCATCTGTTTGAATTAAAGAAGAAATATTATCTCAATATCATACTTTACTGGATAAGTGAAAACATAAAGTGCACGTAAATACTGCACAGAGGCTTTTAGGTAAAGGGACCGAGCTGTCAGACTTTGCAACACTGAAGCCAATATCCTGAGAAAGGCAGCAAAGCAACAGAAAACAGGATAATGAAAACTCAATCAATATAGTGTGGCACTCTTTCTTCTCTTGCTGAAGAGCAACCATTGTCTTTGGTCTGCACAAAATAAAGCAACACCAGTCACCTCTGAGTTTGCACCATTTGCCAATGTCTTTACACCATGAAAGTATAAAACGTAAAGGGACAGAGAGATGGAGAGAGACTGAACATTTTCTTGGTACTTGGGAGGGAAAAAAGAAATGGTTCTTGGGCTCAATAAATTCATTTCTCCTCTGAATGAGACCAGCAACGTGGAAAAATTTTGCCTTTCAGGCAGGGATGAATGTATGTTTCAACCACACATTAAGCAGTATTAGCGGTCAGTGGAGTGTCTAATGTGACTATTTTTCACAGTGGCCAACACTGCCCATGATTAGCATAATTAGCAGAGGCAAGCCTATACATATGGAAATAGAAAGTGCCTAAATGCCAACCCTGGTGGAAATTTATGTGTGGTGGATAACACCGCTGGCACATCTGAATAGAATGTAAGTGAAACTGATTTTTCATCTTGTTTTTGCTGTTTTTTTACTGTTTTTAAGGTGCGAACTCAGGACAGTTGCGTTTTTGAGGTTGATTTTTGGAGCAGCTAAATTTAAACAGATGAAGACCTAGGCATTTTATTTCTCATCTTCCCACACTGAGTACATTGCACTGCTATTAAAATGAGTATAATACAATTGTCTTTGACGATTGATGAACAGATACAGTGTGCATGTGAAGGCAAACACACACAAACACGCACACAGACACACACACACACACACACTGTATTTCTATAGGTAAGATACCAATGTGCCAGCTTCTCTTTCTTGCCCCCAGCTTCACCCTCCCACAACCGACTCTGGCATTGTTTTACAGGCTGGGAAAGTTTTGGTCCATTTGCTTTTGTTGGGAAAAAAACGTTCCTTCTTTATATTATTCCGCTGTTTGTTGGGAAACATCTGAAAGAAATTGAAGGGTTGAATGACAAAAGGGTCTGCATTCAGTCTGGAGCTGTACTGAAGGATTGTATGGGGGAACGGCCCATCTGCTGGGGGCAGCCTTCTTAGGCAGTGCCCTGGCTAAGGGAATGGCACAGGGCAGGACCATTCCCTAGACCGTTTCCTTAGGGCTGAGGACCTAAGGGGCAGTCCTGATTCTGGTGGGTCCACATGTGACAAAAGGACCAAGACGGTTTTGTGATGCTGTGTGCCAGGCAAAGATAATGATTCTTTCATTTAGCTCCTTTGCTGAAAATGAAAAGAAGTAAACATCCATTGCAGATCATTGAGGGAAAAAAGAAAGTAAATAATGTGTAGAAGAAATGCTTTTGTCTGTTTCTTTCAATTTATTACTCCTCTAAGGCTTCATGAAATATTTTACTTCCTTAAAACTACATTTTATCAAAAACGGTTCTGTGTAGTCAGTGTATAATTTATTACCTGTACATTTCCTCCATCTCCAGTGCATCATGCACTGCACTTCATAGCAGTTAAAATCATACATGTCACTTGAAGCCCTCTTCGTCTTGGGTCTTCCTCCACATCAGTGTGGGGCCTTTCAGAGGCCCCCTAATCCAGCTAATCTACCACACTGAACTTTGAAGGTGGCCTGGTCTGACCTAGCATGGTCTGGGACTGGAACTAGGCCTGTAAACCAGCACAGTAGAATAGAGTAGAATGATAATAGAACACAGCGCTTTAAAGGTGGCCTTGGCCATGTTTCAAGCAGGCAGATGTGAAAAGACACACATTTCACAGAGTTAAGGGATTCTGCATGTTCAGCTCCTGGGCTGGAAGGGTCAGGTGGAGAGGAAATGACTGAGGCTGGCGGAGACAGGGTTCAGTGTTTACATGGCTGCACACATACACACACACACACACACACACACACTGTATATTCCTACACAACACATCCACACAGACTGAAACATTACATCTGTACAATCGCAGCCGTTAAACTGTCACTACTTGTCATGCCTTTTGCTTGTTTGTCACTTTTCTAATGTCTTAAGTATTTTCAGTGGTGAAGCTAGTAAAGGAAGTTACATGTTGAACACATCAAAATAAAGTTGTTTGCTAGGATTGTTAAGATGATAATTAGGTTTTTCAAAAACACTCAAAGAAAGAGTTGTAATAGATGTTGTTTCCTTGGATTTCTTTTGTCAATTTTGGTCATATTGCCAAAAAGACTAAAATGTTATGTGGCAAAATGCATCACCAGCCACTGGGGTGTTAAAACCCTGTTTTCCACCCTCAAAGACACTTTCTTCCCAGGGTGGGAAAATTTCCGGGAACTGTCTCTTTAAGGATGTGTGGAGCGCAGTCTGAGTACTGGGAGAGGGTAGGGGGAATTGAAAAATAGTGAGAAAGAGACAGAGGCAGAAAGAGAAAACAGGGAGGAAAAGGAAAAGAGAAACCAGGGTATTAAAAGATATTTAGGCCCAAAAAAAGAAAGGACAAGTCCTCTCTGGAGTGAGTGGTGAACTGAGCAGAGTAGTGTGAAGCTCAGATTTGGGTGGTTGGGGCCGGACCAAGGGTTGAGAAGAGAAGGCGAGAAAGAGAGAGAGAGAGAGAGAGAGAGAGAGCACAGGCTGCCTGGGTGGTCCAGATGGGAGGAACGAGACACAAATAGCTATAATTTACTTCAGGAGGCCTGTAATTACAGAGCCAGAGTCTCTCCGAGCCACCCAATTCCTGTTGGGATCAAAACCCCACGCTGCAGAGGTTAACATACGAAATGTCAAAAAAGGTTTAACAGATGTCAAAGAGGTCCTTGAACGAAAAGGGTTCCATTTTGTAGTAGCCTTTTTTGATTAGAAATCTGTGTGGCACGGAAACTAAGTGGAATCATGGGAGAACTTAGCACGTAAGCACAGACTTTATTAAAACATGATCTTCGACAGTGTAAGTGAAGTGACTTGAGTCCTCTCTGCTTTAAGTTTACCAATAAAAATGGTCACAATCTCAGGCAACCTCTTTTATAATGATACAAAATCATTACTTTGACTTGACTGAAAATGTAATTTCCTTAAACACCGTAATCTCTAACTGTCTTAAAATCTTTTTATTGGAAAGCTTTATAAATACTTCTCAAATTTAAACTCTGAAAACACTATCCAACAAGAACAAGCCCAATTTTGAGGTATTTTCTTTTTGCGATGCACTGAGCCAGACACTCAAAAAAGACACCCTAGACTGCAAATAAATGAGGTGACCTGATATGCTCAGGCCCTGTGTAGGTAATTAAAGCCTTGAAAGTGAAGCCTAGAAATATTGGGCTGCGTCTCCGAGGCCCAGAGTTCTAACCTGATCTCACACTTTCGCGGCAGAGGCTGAATAGTTTGTTTTTTCTTTTCTCCCCATCAATTATAGGAGCCAGCTCTGGGCTGGGGGAGGTGCAGAGAGCATGAGGGGAAGAAAGGAAAAGAGAGACAGACAACGAGAAAGAAAGATAGACAGGAGCCACAGAGTGAAGCAGAGAAATAGATGCTAAAAAGGTGCAGCCATGATGGATGCAGCTCAGGGACAGTGAAGTAAAAAAGTGATTAAGGTTAGAATTAAGAAAGAGGTAGCCCTTGTTTCCAAACTTCTCCGGCCTCATCTCACATTCCCCCTTCCCTCCCTCTCTTTCCCTCTCTGGGGTTGTCATGTAGTGGGACAGCGAGAGGGGCAGACGGGCCCTCTGTGATCCAGCGCGGCATGTTTCATGTCCACTTGGCACAGGCACAGATCCCCCCGGCTGGCAAACTCTTTTCAGGGCAACCTCCTGTAATTAGGGGGCTGGAGTCTACCGCACTGCACAACATAGCTCCCACTCTCTGTTTTTTTCATCTTCTCTCTATCTCTCTCTATTCATCACCACCTCTGACATCCATATTTCTTTCTCTAAATCTGTTCACCTTTCTTTCTTTATATTCTTCTGTCTCACTTTGATGTGTGTCAATGGCCTCTTCTCTTCTCTTTTCTTCCTCCTTTAATACATTTCCATACATCTATGCCCTGTGAAGTGTTCGTATCTGCTGTATTGAGTAGAGTGGTGAAGGGTTTCAGGGCATCAGAAGGCTGGTTTTCCTAACTAACAGGGCACATCTGTTTCACAGAAGGAGCCAATGAGAAGCTGTATTACTCATTTCTCTTGGCCAGACGCTGACTTGTGTGAAGTGCCTTCAAAACCAACACTGGCGAGGGCCAAGGGCGTTGGTCGATATATATGTGTGTGTTCTCGTGTAAATGTGTGTGTATATGTAGACACATGCAGCAAACCTAGTTAAATGATCAAAATCTGTAAGTTTGTCTTTTCAGCAAATCTCTCCATCTATTAGGTTTACTGATCAATCCTTTATTTTCTGTTTTCCAGCCGGCAGTCGGGTAAGCCAGGAGCTTCGATACACCAGAGAGAAGCAGGGAGAGGAGTCAGTCTTTACCTCACAGATGCTAATCCAGACCCCCAAAGAAGAGGGCACCAATATTCTTACCCAGGATGCTTTGCTAGTTCATATGGAAGCTGCTCTGTCTGCCAGCAAGGTCCAAGTGTCATTGTTTGGAAAGTAAGTCGACCACTTTGTGAATTTTTGCATTTTGTTTTTAAATATGAAATAAGTCACTTACTTAGTGAGGTCTCTTTATGTAGGATGCTTTCATTGTATTTTTATTTCTTCTGTTTTATAGATCATGGGATCTTAACAAAATATGCTACAAATCAGGAGTCCCCATCATAGAAAATGTCATGATTGAAAGGGTAAGTGCACAAACAAACCTATAAATGTTTTTGAACCCGTTGCTTTTCTACTACAGCATGGTAAATTATGCTCCGTTTGTATTCCCTGATACCAGATGATTGACAAGCTATTTCCCTGCATGATAATCACCCCACTGGACTGTTTTTGGGAAGGGGCCAAACTACAGGGAGGCTCCGCCTATTTACCGTAAGTCTTGAATTATTTGAGCTTATTTTTCATATATGCATTTCATTGAACATCTTGGCTGGGCCTTTGCTGTCATTGCTTCCATCTGATTTGCAGGGCAGAATAACTTTTGGAAGGGTCTGTAACTTTTAACACATGCTGGATGGAGACATACAGTTGGGCTTTCAGTAATGTGTCAGTGGGTGCTGTGACTGACAGAGGCGGTCAGTAATAGAGTTCTTTTAGGGCCCAGAGAGGGTCTGGAGGAGGGTGTCCTGACAGCAGTGATGGGGGAGACACATTCAAAAAGAGAAAGCGAGGGAGAGATGCAGCGATTGAGGGATGGAGAGAGAGGAGATGGCCGCGGCAGCAACTGGGTGGTGGGTTGGTAGAACGGAGGGCGGGGAGGTGGTGGTGGTGGCAGGGGAGCCCTTTGGGTCAGACAATGGTAAGCATTCTTTCAGTTTACGAGTGAGTGTCCATCAGTGCAGGGGCCCTGGAGGAGGGAGGGGGGCCGGCTTTGTCAGCTCACGGCTAACACTCAGCATTCTCATGGTAATGCCCCGGGCTCCCAGCTCCCAAGTTGTCCAACAAATAAAATGGGCAGTATTCAAGCCTCAAGTCCCCCGAGAAAGACAGAGAGAGGCTACAAGATGGTTAACAGAGGAGTCTGGGCGTATTTAGGCATTTGCGGATTCAGTTTTTTTTTTTCATCTCCTTTTTTTTGGGGACAAAGTTCTCTTGAGAAATTGAGTCAGTGAAAGAAAGCTTTTTTTCTATCGTCAGAAGTGATATTTCAATTGAGTCCTTCGTTTATAAAAGATAGTTTAGATCATAGCAGATGTTTCCTTGCAAACAAACTATTTGTTTATATTTCTGTCTAGAACTGACAGGGGTATGTTGCATGACAAGCCAGCACATACAGAAACAAACACAAGTTTCCCATCTTTAGCGTCTCCCACTTGGCTTGTATGAAAGCAGAGAGGGACTTGGGGGTCTTTGATGATTCACACATAGTTCAAGTATTCTTTTAAATCACACAGCATCTGTTGTTATTTATTAATTGGTGTTTTTGCTTTGCAAAAAAGATTGGCGTGGTCACCAAGGCTAATACCTCTGTGGAGTTATAGTTGGCTTCTCTTTCATTTCAGCCCTGGTTTTAAATGCAAAAAAAGAAAAAAGAGTGAGATAGAGACATAAAGGGGAAGAGGGATAGAGGCAGAATGGGAAAGAGAGTGGGGAAGAGAGAAAAAACTTGGGAGAACAAAGACCAGCAATCTATGAAAAAACAAAAAGGGCCCAGGCCTGGTTCACTCAAGCAAAAACTAGCTGATAAAGGAGTGTGTCTTTGCGAGCAGAAGCAAAAGGGACCCTGGTATGTGGGAATAGGAGAGGAGCTCCCTTCATGAGCCATTGGAGGGAGAGTCAAGATACTTTGAGATTCTCTTTATTTTCTTCTCAGTGTGGTCCTCTTTCTTACATGTTGTGCTGTCGAATCCATACATAAGTGGTTTCTATTGGTGCATCACAACTTTCAGTTACTAAGTAATGAAAAAGTATAGAATACAAATTATTATGTTTAATTGTTTTCATAGCTGAGATCATTTACCAACACATCTATCTCAAATTCTTAATTTTGTGTGTTTTGTGTAGATTTATACCTCCCCAAAACCAACCATCAATATTTTGTTCATGATATATGACTTTATCCTTGGGAGAGAGAGAGATTTTTGTACAATAACCACCTGAGATAGGGTTTTTCTCATTTAACATAGTACATCCTGTCTCCTTCTCACCTTTTTCCTGTCCTTACATGCTCTCACCCTATCCCCTTCCCTCCCTCCTTATCAAGATGTTTGGGAGGCAGAGGTAATCGTTATGACTCAGTGCAGGACATTGAGGAATGGAAGCGAATAGGCTGCAACTGTGCCTTTTCCCTGGGCATTGTGGCAGCGTGAAACAGGATAATAAACGCTTTTTTATCCTGTATCTTCAGCTAACCTCCTGCATAGCCTAGCACAGCAACAGAGAGAGAATGAAAGTGACCTGAAAGAAATACTTATACACACTTAAGATTAGCAGAGCCCTGAAACCTGGCAGGTTCAGAGTGCCTAAAACCTTAAGTTATTTTC
Source organism: Maxillicosta whitleyi (assembly GCA_029822895.1). NCBI lineage: Eukaryota > Metazoa > Chordata > Actinopteri > Perciformes > Neosebastidae > Maxillicosta > Maxillicosta whitleyi. Next base: position 2,675,236 of record JAPSES010000030.1, on the reverse strand, counting down.
AGGTTTTTCTCATCTTTATGAAGGTGTGATAGAGTATGTTTGGATTTCTACTGATGTCAAATGTGTCTTTTTTGTCCAGGGGTATGCCTGATATCCAGTGGATGAATCTTGATCCAGTCAAGCTGATGGAGGAACTGAGTCAATTCACCTCACTGGAGGGATTTAAGGAGATGTTGGATAAAGCCCAGGTAGGGAACACAGCTACACACTGATAAACTGTTATGTAATACTTATTTACTTTCATTCTGACCTACGTTCTTGCGTGCTTTTTGATCTTCTGATGTTTGTGTCATTCTTTGATTCCTTAGGTGGGACATGCCTACATGAACAGACCCTGTCTAGACCCCTCAGACGCAGACTGCCCTCTTAGTGCACCCAACAAGGAGCATGGAGAGGTAAAAACACACATCAGCATCAAGTTGTCATTACATACAGAAAACAGCTGTGTATAGGGAAGGCAAATGGCTCAGACACATCTAACATTCCCATTTCTCTGTGTTTTTCCTTCTGTTCATTTGCTGCCCTTCTATTCAGAGTCCTGACATTGCTGGGCGTCTCCAGGGTGGTTGCCATGGTTTCAGCAGGAAGTTCATGCACTGGCAGGAGGAGTTGATCTTGGGAGGGCGGGTCAAGAACAGCCAGGATGCTCTGCTGAGGTGTGTGTCCTGTAACGCACACATACAAGACAGGAATATCAGACACTGATCATCAGTCACTTCTTAATGGAAGGTGGAACAGTTCGATCTGGGTGGGATTGCATCAGTTTGTGAGCTATAACTGTGGAATCTGCGTAAAGCCTAATGACGTTGCATATACATCCTAGGAAGGCCTCATAATCAGTTTCCTGCATGACCTCGGTCCAGGATAGGCCAATTAAAGATGACTGACAGCCACATAAAGCCCCCCCACCCTGCTACACATTTCTTGCATAAGGGACCAAAGAAAGAGAAAAAAAACATTTCAACCCACATTTTTCTGATTCTATCCCAAGACTTTAATAAGACATTCTCTAGAGTTTTATTTTTTCCAGTCGACTTGAACTGGATTTAAAACCATAGCCAAAACAAATGGAGTGACAGCATTGGGTCAGAGCCCAGATCATGACCCACACAGGCCCAACAGAGGTTTGAATGAAAGAGGATTCCAGTCCCATCTGCATGAGCCACACTTATGTTTTGGATGTGATTTATGATCATTTCTTTCACATTTTGAGCAGCACTACTGCTCACTGTGGCTGTGCCAAGAAAACCTGAGGACATCTGGGATCACAGCCTAGAGCACAGCAGACAGACAGACTAGATAACACCTGCTTTTAGCTGTTTACACTGGCAGACGGTAGGCAGGCAGACAAATTGTAGAAGAAATAACACCTGCCTGTAGCCATTCACAGAAAGACATGATCACGTATGGTGAAGGGATACCGTAAACATCTTAACCGCCTGACAACATGATTTTCATTGTGTTGAGATGGACGATCCAGTTGAGGTTTCCTATCAACTCAACACGTAATAAACCAGGTTTGTAGCCTGACATCTCTAGAGTATCTTAAACTTATGTGTGTGTGTTTGTGTGTGTTTGCAGTGCGGAGGCTCTTCAAACCATGTTCCTTTTGATGAGTCCTAAGCAGCTGTACGAGCACTTTAAAGACGACTATGAGATCCATGACATCAACTGGAATGAAGAAAAGGCCACCGCCATCCTTGAGTCCTGGCAAAGGAAATTTGTGGAGGTGCGTAGATGCACTTTTAATGTGTGTACATTCACATACACTCATAATGCAGAGGCACAACCACTTTGAGGGAAACTCTGGACAGTTGAGATATCTTTTAGTAGTAACTGAGAAGAGGTAAGAGATGAAAAATGAGGAGGCATTTCCTTGTCCCTTTGCAGTTTTGTTTTGCTTGGGTTTACACACACACACACACACACACACACACACACACACATGCACGCTCAGAGACACTGCGTGAGCTTTACTCTGCAGTGTCTGAATTCCATCAGTCTTCAGCTGCCTTGTAAAGCGAATCGCAGGGCACACCAGGGCAGTAGGTGTGTGTGTGTGTGTGTGTATGTACATGTGTGAATGTGTGTGTATGTATGTATGTACGTGTGTGTGGTAGGCCAGTCATCTTTCTCTGTCAGAGCCCTAGTTATAGGAACAAGCTGTTGCTGTGATAGCTGACACCCACCACAGTGAGAGTAAGGAGAAATGGAGGGAGGGAAACAACCAACATGTGCAAAGGAGGAGGGGCAGCAAACTGAAATACAAACTGACAGAGACACTGGACCCCCTCCTGACACATTAAACAACAAGAACAGATCCATGTGAGATTATGAGTGATGACTAATTGCTCGCAGGTAAAAAAGCTCTCAGGAGCCCTGGTCAATCCGTGGCATTGAGTAGAGAGAGCAGCCTTCCAAGCTATTTGATCCCATCCCTTTCACCTTTGACCTCACAACCTCTGGCATCTGTGCTCATTACTCCTCAGTTGTCATACATACACACATGCTAGCACACACACTTTCACACACATGCACATTTCAAAGGGGCTGTTAAAATATGGAAAGAAGAGAAGAATCATTAGGCTTGCTAGAGCATGTAGACATCATCCTGGTGCTTTAAACATCCTTATTTTGATTGATCGTTTGTAAATTATATAGCAAGTATAGAGCATTTGTAATATTTCATCAGCTGCCTATTAGATATGGATAACCTATCTGGTGCTAATGTTCTTAAGATGGATCTGTTTTAGCAGGACTCTGACAAATGATTGATGTTAATCCCACAGGTGGTCCACCAGAGTATTCCAACAAACTCCAGTCAGTCCATCCATGCTTTCTCCACCACCACCCTCAATGACATTATGAAGTCCTTCTCTGATGTCAGTGTCATCAGAGTCGCCGGGGGATACCTGCTCATGGTGCGCATATGGGTCGCTGATGTAATGTTATTATTACATTTGTCTTTTATTCAAAGTTCTGTTACTGAAGTTTGTTGTCTCCCGTGCAGTTGGCCTACGCCTGTGTGACCATGCTACGGTGGGACTGTGCCAAGTCCCAGGGTGCCGTGGGACTGGCCGGAGTCCTGCTTGTGGCTCTGTCTGTGGCTGCAGGACTGGGTCTCTGCTCCCTGCTTGGCCTCTCCTTCAACGCTGCCACCACACAGGTAAAACACAAGACTAAATCTAAACACTTGATACCATTTAGGCAAAGTCCTATTCTTAATGTTGAATTCCAAACTCAGATTTTGGTGCCACAGTTTCCAAATGTTGATTTCTGAGTGTTTGTTCTGTTCAATATATGTCCCATCCCAGGTTCTTCCCTTCCTGGCACTAGGGATTGGTGTGGATGACATGTTTCTGTTGGCTCACTCGTTCACAGAAGGTGAAAGCAACATCCCCTTTAAGGTACCTTCCCACCTCTCCTTTCCTTTCTTCTTCTCTCCTAGTCCCTTCCTCTACTCACTTCCTTACCTGTGTCGACGTTTCTCTTTTAGGAGCGAACAGGTGACTGTTTACGTCGCACAGGCACTAGCGTGGCTCTGACTTCCATCAACAACATGATTGCCTTTTTCATGGCCGCCCTCGTACCCATCCCTGCCTTGCGAGCTTTCTCTTTGCAGGTAAGTTACATCCATGTTTGACACAAACACATGTGCACAATCACACACACACACAGAGAGGCCTGAGGCTCCTTTGAAATGGAAAGCGATAACTTAAAAGTAGTGACATTTATTCAGAACCTTTGTTACCAGTACGATTACAGCTCCTACAGGGCCAGCATTTTCCGCGTGTGCTTGTTTTCTGCATATGTGTGAGTTTTGCCTGTTTTACAAAAATAATTAGAGGAAAGAGAGTGAGGAACAGACAGAACGAGGTAGACGTAAAGAGAAGACAAGAGGGAGGGTGGAGTGGATCAGTATATCACTGCCCGTCAAGGCGGTTTGCTCTGATCTGCAACTAACTGTGGGTGGTCCGAAACTCACAAGCACGCACACACAAACACATACGCACATTGGAAACCACAGCCAGTTAGAATGTTAACTTCAGGGGGTGGGGTGAGCTTGGAGGCGGTGGCAGTGGTGGTGAAGGGTGATGGCTCTGCTCTGACTTGTAACATATATACCCCCCCACCACCACCACCACCACCCCGCTCCATTCACTCATTCTCTCTTGCAGTTCTTTCTCTCTGGCACTCTTTTCTTTCTCTCTCTCTGTCTTTCTCCCCTCCTGGCCCGCTTAGTATTCCTGGCTGGATAAGCGTTTTCTTTATTTTCATGGCTGTGGTCTGTGATACTTAGGAAACGATGGAGCCCTGAGTCTCCCTACTGGGTGTAATTTTACATATAGATGTCTGGCTTTCCTCTCTTTGTTTATCTATTTTTTTAAAGTATGTAATTCTCATTTTGTCTCCATAGGCGGCCATTGTGGTTGTGTTTAACTTCGCCATGGTGCTGCTCATCTTCCCCGCCATCCTCAGTCTGGACCTCCATCGGCGTGAGGACAAGCGGTTGGATGTCCTCTGCTGCCTGTACAGCCCTTGCTCAGATCGTGTCATCCACCTGTCTCCGCATGAGTTGTCTGATGCAGGAGAACAGGCACACACACCTACAACGCCAAGGGCCCAGACACACCAGTACACAGCGGGGTCAACCATCACCACCAGTACCCAAATCACCACCACAGTGCAGGCATTCACACAGTGTGATGCAGCAGGCCAGCACATTGTCACAATCCTGCCACCTACATCCCAGATTTCCACCAGCCCTACTTCTATTATAGTGTGTCCCACCTCCCAGGCTCAAGGTAAGTGGAGCGCTGTCATTTTTTTCTGTTTTTAATCAGAAGAAGTTGCGATGCCAAACCGACCACATTTATCTTAAAACTATTCTCTTTACCTTTCATCTAGCTGTCACACCTTCCCCCTCCTCCACCTCTGTGCCAGACCCCTATGGCTCCCAGCTCTTCACTCCTACCTCCAGCTCCACCCGGGACCTCTTAGCCCAGGTTGAGGACTCCAAGTCAGGAAAGAAGTGTGTCCCACTCCCATTCTTGCACTGGAACCTGTCAAGCTTCGCACGAGAAAAATACGCCCCTCTGCTTCTGAAGCCCAAGAGCAAAGCCATCGTGGTGGTTCTCTTCCTGGGCCTCCTCGGTCTTAGTCTTTATGGGACCACCATGGTGCACGATGGACTCTATCTAACAGACATTGTGCCTCGGGACACAAAGGAATATGATTTCATTGACGCCCAGTTTAAGTATTTCTCCTTCTACAATATGTACCTGGTGACGATGGACAGATTCGATTATGCCAGGTCACAGAGGCTGCTGATTCAGCTGCACAACGCCTTTAACTCTGTTAGATATGTGGTCAGAGACAGCGACAACAAACTACCCCGCATGTGGCTGCATTACTTCCAGGACTGGCTCAGAGGTAAGAAGTCAGGCTTAGTAATGTTATTTTTATGTGTGAGTCAGGTAATAACTTACGCCCCTTTTCCCTGAGGGCTTTTGATAATGATGTCAGAATCCGGTAGAGCGCAACAGGCTTTTTCAGGTGTGCATTTTACAAAGGACAGAAGTGAATGGTTGTGAGTGTGGGGGTGAGAATGTGTGAAGGGTGAGGGAAAGTTCAGTCATGCTGTTTACCCCTATTCACCTGGACTCAGGGGTGGTGCAGTAGACGGGTTAGGGTCACAGGTTATCTTTGCATGTGTGTGTGTGTGTGTGTGTGTGTGTGTGTGTGTCCTCAGGCTAGGACTTGTCAGAGGCCCAGTCAGGAGGAAGTAATAGCTAACAGGTCAATCAGAGCCAGCTGGAAAAAAAATGATGCAAAAGGAAACTTGATCTTTTATTTCTGTCATCACTGCACACTTTTTAGTCAAAACAGAAATTATACTTTTTATGAATGACAACCACGATAATAATTTCTCTTCTGTGCATTTTCCCTTACACAGGTCTTCAGGCTGCTTTCGATGCTGACTGGCAGGCAGGTAGGATTACCTCTGACAGCTATCGCAACGGGACTGAGGATGGAGCTCTGGCTTACAAGCTCCTCATCCAGACCGGCTCCAAGAAAGAGCCTTTCAACTACAGCCAGGTATGTCTTATAAGAGCTACAGGAGCTTACCTCTGTGTGTGACATCAGATAAAGCTACATTTAGTGGTTGCTTTATGATAATGAATGTAGCATTTTACAAATTTCTAAAACCTTGTTTTGTTCTGTAGTTGACATCTCGACGACTGGTGGATGCAGAGGGTCTGATTCCTTCAGAGGTGTTTTACATTTACCTGACAGTTTGGGTCAGTAATGACCCTCTGGGCTATGCTGCCTCCCAGGCCAACTTCTACCCACATCCCAGAGAGTGGATTCATGATAAGTACGACACCACAGGGGAGAATCTGCGTAGTAAGTATCCCATTTAAAACAAATTATCTTGGCCTTCCATGCAAAATAAGCAGGCTTTTGTACTTAACAGATGTCTAATGTCACACTGTGCACAGTAAAGGAGGCTTTTATGTCTTTGTCTGCTAAACATCGTAAAGCTACATTTCTGGCATTAACATCAAGACTAGCACACGATTTGACCCCTCTCTCTGTCTCTTCCCTCACAGTTCCAGCTGCAGAGCCTCTGGAGTTTGCTCAGTTCCCCTTTTACCTGAATGGTCTTCGGCAGGCTAGCGACTTTGTGGAAGCAATTGAGAGTGTGCGGGCCATCTGCGATGAGTTTAGCCGCAAGGGTGTGTTTAACTACCCTAATGGCTACCCCTTCCTGTTCTGGGAGCAGTACATTGGTCTCAGACACTGGTTCCTGCTGTCAATCAGTGTGGTGCTGGCTTGTACCTTCCTGGTCTGTGCCATTCTCCTGCTCAACCCCTGGACCGCTGGCATCATTGTAAGTCAACGTCACTTTTCCTTTATCTATTTATCACATCCTTCCTATCACATTCTTTGCCTCTTTCTGCCTCATCCTACCTCAACAACATCATTAGTACCTTTCTCCCTTTAGTCGTCCTCCCACTTTCTTCTCACCCTTCTCAGCACAGCTCAATAACTCTGTCTTGGGGGGCCCCTTTTTCTCTGCGGAGGGCCAGTGCGCACACACACATACAGGGACCTTTGTCATTCTAATGTAGGCTGGGTCGGCCTTAGAAAAGGAAATGCAAAGGAGCGAGAAAGGCTTTGCCCTCCTGAAGCCTCTACCTCCAACTCCCTTACAGCCTTTGTCAGATGGAAAGAGAGAGACTTGAGGACAGGACAGATCTGCCCAGTTGCGACCTTGGCCTGCTCAACCCATCCATCAGGGATATGTGGGAGTATGTGTGTGTGTGTGTGTGTGTGTGTCCGTGTGTCTGTATGTGTGTGTGTGTGTGTGTGTGTGTTAGAAAGAGAGACAGTCTAACCATTCAGCACTTTGAAAACGTTTCACACACAAGCTGGTGCGACCGGTGGTCCCACATACACATATACAAAAATCCGCATATCCACAACCACTGGGGGGCTGGAGTGTAGCACAACAACAGTTCCAGTTTCAGTTGGAATGTGTTTAATTTAAGTAGCGGCCCCTAGCAGCACTGATTGAGACAGTAACACAACACAATCTCATCAAAAAGAGAGAGGCACAGCTACATGCATGTATGGTTTCCAGGCATCAGTCTGTTAAGGTTTCATCCAGCCTGTATGTGGTCGAGCAGTAAAACGGCTTTTATCATTTCCAAATTAATTATGCCCTAGCTTTGAGCCCCTGTGGTGATCAAAAGCTCCTCTCAGCCAGGAGGTCTGCACTCCATGTTTTTAGAGGCTATTTGTTGCTATTTGTATTGCGGTTAACATAAACCTTGCACATTCACTATAATGGTATTAACACATTAAAACACTTTGGTAGATAAATATATAGATCAAAATGTAGGAAACAATAAAGTAAGCAATGTAGACTGCTATATTAAGAAAACAAGATCATTTTTCAACATTCACATGACATCATAAGAGTGATAGCATGCCTAGAATGTGTTAGCCCGAGTGCTATCTGTCATTTTAACCACCTCTGGGAAAGAAGAGAATAATGAGGGAAGAAAGAGGGATGGTATTAGCCTTAGGGTGTGAAATTTGATGCCATGTGGTTGAGATCCTGTGCCCGGGTCAAAGATTGTGTGGGGTGAAGAGCTCAACTCAGATGAACACAGTCGCTCTTACTCTGTTTTACTGCTCAATTACTTATTTGTGTCATTTTCCAGAAGCTTTTGTATTATTAGCAATTAAAACACAACACTTTCTGTCTTTGTCTTCCCATTAGGTGTTTATCTTGGCTATGATGACAGTGGAGCTGTTCGGCATTATGGGTCTGATTGGCATCAAGCTGAGTGCCATCCCTGTGGTCATCCTGATCGCCTCAGTGGGCATCGGAGTGGAGTTCACTGTTCACATTGCTCTGGTACGCTCTCAGGTTCAGATATTTTCCAAAACAGGCTGAGTACTTTTCACAAATGACATTCATAAGCACGACTAATGATATGAATGATTACTTATGAATGTATTTTCTTCTTACTGAGGTTTGAATGTCTGTTTGGCTGTTTAGATGTAATGACTCCTATCGCTTATTGTCAAAAACATAAAGTGATTAAGGTCAAATTAGTGTGATTAAAGTTTTACTAGGAACATTAAGATTTTGGAGCCCTGCTTTTCGCTGGCAGCTTTAGCCCTGATTTCTCGCAAAGTGTACAGTTTTGTAGCGTATATCCCCAACAAAACCAAACGCAGGAATTCTACATTGTGCCAAGCCGGGCCGCAAGCACAAGTTTTGTGTGATCGGCAAGATTTCCAACTCATTTCTTTTCCCCACCTCTCCCTCCACCACAGGGCTTCCTGACAGCGATTGGCAACAGAAACAAGCGCTCAGCGGTGGCTCTGGAGCACATGTTCGCCCCGGTGGTTGACGGCGCGATCTCCACACTGCTGGGTGTTCTCATGCTGGCAGGGTCAGAGTTTGACTTCATCATGAGGTAAGATGCTGTGTGTGCATTTGTGTACAAGTGAGGTGAAATTCACATATGCTCCCAATGTGATGATGGTACTCGCTTAAGCAGCCGTGGTGTCCACACCCTTCACACCCCATATGTTACCTTCAGAAGAAGCAGTGTTTTGGTTTTACACCACTGCTATGTGTGAAAGAGTGTGTGTGTCATGCCAGTTGTCTAGCCTCACTTAGGGACTGAAGGGAGCCGTGTGGTGGGTCAGGGGTGCATGCAGGTGGAAGTGTTAGACCCCTATTTATGCACACACACACACATACATACACACACACTGACGAATATGCACCTGGTTCTGTCACTCTGAGCACACACACATCCGTCTCCAACCTCAGAGCACAACAAATGGGGAAAACATCAAGGGTGTGTAGCAGCTGCTCGTAAACATGGAAGTGTTCTGCTACCCACTGGGTGGTGTCTCTCACTCTCGTTCACTCCGTCTCTTTCGCACACACATACACACATGCGGGAATCTGTAAAAATTCCTATCATCCATTTTGGCATTCTCTCCCTCCATGCTGGGTGCCGTAATAAAAAGTGGAACTAAATTTGAACTGGTCAGCCAGGCAGATAGTCTGTAGCCCACCAACAGACATGCCTCCCCTCTTTTATATGTTTGTGAGAGTGAGTACATAAGAATTCTCCGTATATGTGCTTTCATGTGTGTGCGTGTGTTTTCTACCAATGTTTCATGGTCAGAGTGGAAAAAAGGCGAATAGCTCGATGTTTTTCAGCTGAATGTGGTCTCGGCCCAAACCCGAAACCACAACCTTGAGCTCACTGACTGCAGCAGGCCTCCGTGACATAAAAAGCACAGTTTTTCTGCAGAAACAGAGACAGAAGTAGGGAGAGAAGGGAGAGGAGGAGAAATACTCTGAGGGTGGCTTGCATGGATACGACATCCTAGTGGGTGGGTAAATGGATGTTAGATAAATAACTCCTCCATTATGTTGGGCTGAATGGATAAAACAGTGTAAATACCGTAAGAGACAGAAACATTGCTGAATATACCAATAATAAGAAATAGGATCAGGACTAAGAGAGCATTTTGTTTCTCTCTTGTTGCCTTTCTTTATTCAGAAGATGGGTGAGAAAGAAAGACAGAGGGGTCTAGTATCTCTGTTGGAGGTCTTGTTTAGCTGTAGCTGTAGCTGTGGTCGGGTGAATGGGGCAAGCCAGAGCTGGCTAGCTGGGGAGCAGCATAAATATACTGCTGTAAACATCTCCTGGCCTTGTAATGCACTGAATAAACAGCAAGCCTAATTCAGCCCTGCTCAAAGTACTCTCTCACACACATACAGTTACATGCATCCACACACATACAAGACACATATGCATGCACACAGACAAATACACAAGGAGAAATGCACATATGTAGAGTCATGTAAACACTTACGCTTTCTTTCTCACACACATATACACACGACTCCCCAGGCCCTCACAACGAATGGAAAAGATTACAGTTTATATAAACAACAGAATTCCTAACAGTGAGACGCTGTTGGAGGTCCCACCAACGTCTCACTCTCTTTTTTTCTGTCTCACTCTTCACATGTTTTTTTTTTTTTTCTGTTTTCAGCAATCTGTACTGTAAAAATGATGATATCCTACTCGTGATTTCATCGCCTTCATCTGAACGTGCTTTCATTTGATTAAGCACGCCAATTGGATGTCTGCGTGTGGTTGAAAGACAGTTGCGGTTTGAGCAAAGAGCGAGAAACTGAAATTATCTCCTTGAAGCGTTTTGTCAAAACTGGTTAAGATGACGTGTGTTATGTTCTTGATAAAGGAAGAAAACAAGGACAGCGGTTAGTGAGGAAGGGGAAAAATGTGAGAGAGTGGGGAAAAGGAGTTGTGAGGTTCCAAGAGAATGAAATCACACCCAATGCAGAAACCATGAACTTTTTCCTGAAGATTGACCTTTGTCAAGTTAAGTAGTTGTAATAGTCGCTGTGGTAGTCCATTCAGGACAGAAGCATGTTTCCAGAAGACTCTGTAGCTATTAGCCCTGTCCTTGTTGGCTTTTCCTTCATTGCTACAATCATTCTTTTCCTCTTTTTCTTTACCTCTTTAAGTCTGGCTGGTGGTTAGCATCATACTGTCTCTCTCTCTCTCTGCTTTCTGTTAGTGTTTAAGTGGAGCCCTCTCTAATTTTCTTGGGGAGCTCTTTCTTGTGGCCTGCCTCCACCCCTGGCCTCCTCAGAGCTCCACTGAGATGCACACACATGCAAAAAAAAAAAAAGTGCACACTCACATGCACACACACTGAGTGAAAAACAGAGCGAGAGTAAGTCTTGTAGCAGCAGTGGAGGCATCAAAGCATGTTTTAGTTGGACTGAGCAGGGAATCAGATTTGCCCCCCACCCCCTGCCTTTGATACACAAACACTGGGCTTTCCCTGACTTCTTCCACTGAGCTACTTCCCTTCCTCATGTGCCAATTATGTGTGTGTGGAATTGTGCACTGACATGTGTGTATGTGTTATTTTTTTTGTTATGTCAAATACAAATTCCTTCAAATTAAGGTTAGTGTCAAATATTTAATGCTTGCCACTTTGTTTGAAAGTGCTGTGAGTTTAACTGAAGCTCTAAATCTAAATCATCTGAACTTTAGCCAAATCTTTAAAATCTTAAGATGCAAAGGAAAACACATTTAAATGAGTTGTGGCTCCCTATGTGGATGTGTATGTGGATATTTGCACTTTGTGTGTGTTTTTATATGTATATGTGATGTAGCTAATGCAGGCTGTAGGTGAAGGGTTGGCAAAGTTGTGCAGAATAAACACACAGGTTTTGGGTTATTGATTGATATTAGCTATAATTCAGTGACAGGAGCAACTGACTTAATAAATAGCAGTGTAAAGTGTAAAGATGTGACCATTGTCATTGCTTTTTTTTTCAGTTTGATGCTGAATCCTAACCAATAGCTCTGTTTTCTTGTAGGTATTTCTTCGCTGTGCTCGCCATCCTGACTGTTTTGGGAATGCTGAATGGCTTGGTGCTTCTCCCAGTCCTCCTCTCCTTGATGGGACCTCCAGCTGAGGTTACCCCAGTTGATAACGCCAGCCGCCTGCCCACCCCATCCCCTGAACCTCCACTGCCTCCACCAATGACCCACCATGGGTACTACACAGGCCACCACAATCCCAGATCTCACCCTCAGGCATTTTCAGAGTCATCAGATTCAGAGTATTATTCTGAGATGACCACAACTTCAGGCATTGGGGAGGATGATTACAAGTACTGTGACCGGAGCACATACATAGCATCACACACCAGTGTTCCACCTGCGACATCTCACATCCTGCTGGAAGCCAGCAAGAACCCTAGCTTCCCCAAGCTCACGGTACGTTACATGAGCACACAGTTAATCCATTTACTTGAAAGTGTTTTAAGAAGTTGTGTATTTTGTCGGAAAATAAATGATTAAACAGAATGTGTTTTCCTGTAGGTGGTGAAGCCATTCAAAGAAAGTACAACAGGTCATGGAGCAAGGATAGAGCCATCAAGTGAACCCTCTCACCATCCACAGCCAACGCTAAACTCCCAGGTTACGTGCTGGGATGGAAACAAACAGGAGCCGGGGCTCCAGAGGCTCCAGGGACCATCCAGCCAACATTTGCCCAGTGACAGGGTTCATTTCTCTGGGAGGACTTCTCAAAATTGCCCTAGGCTTCAGAACAGCAGAGGACCTCAGCCAAACAGGACTAAAGGGCACAGCTATAGCAATAGCAACTCTGCCCTGCCTTCACAGCAAGCTTCCAGTGGAGGACCTGTTACCATGGTTACAGCCACAGCATCAGTGACAGTAGCTGTGCACCCAACGTTGCCGGGGGCAGCGTACCAAGGCTACATGCATGAAGGTTTTGACACGGACAGTGAGTCGGACTGTTTCGAGCCTACTAAGAGGACTTATAGTGACAAAACAAACTTTTCTTCATGTAAGAGAGACTCTCTAGAGCTCCAGGATATAGAAGCAACACAGAGCCAGACAGAGCATCAGCATGGCAAGACACAAGGTGAGTCAGCAAAACAGTCTGTTTGTAACTGTTACGAGACAATAACACTTACATTTTTTCTTACATCCTTTGTCATTGTCATTGTTTAAACACTATCTAATCCATGTGTTTTCTTCTGTCTTTGCTGTAGGTGGGGTGAGGATCCAGGCATTCAAAGATTGCTAGACTCCTCTCACACATTCTATCTACTCGCTTCGAGTCTCTTGCTGCTTCACAGAGCACCTTGATGCCTTTTGTGTCACATGGCATCACATCTTGAACTCTCAACTGTACATAGACTTCACACAAAAAAGGAGAGGATTTATTTCATGGACATATTAAAAAAAATGACTTGTTTTAAGAATTATATAAATCTATGAGTATATATTTTAATACTAAAAAAGAGGGAAGCTATTTAAAAGAGTACTGTATAACATGGGTATACTCTTGTGTAAAAGTTCAGATGTAAAAGATTATTTGTTTGTGGGGCGGTTGTTTTTTTTCTCCACAGTGTACAGAATATGAAATGATGTTATATGTAAAAAGTGTCCACAAAAAGTGAGATGTTATTAAGATATTAGACTATTGAACATACATGGTCAGTGTTTTATCTCTATTTGTATTGTTTCTTTGTTCTTTTTTTTTTCTTTCTTTCTTTTTTTTTTTTTTTTTTGCTGCTACACTTCAAAATAATTATAAGTGATTTGCCTTAAAAATGCAGTACCCCCCTCACCCCTCCATCAAGTCAAAATAATGAATAATTAGAAAATTTGCTCACAGCGCTACACTGTGAGATATTCTGTATCTGACACACCCTCTGTTGTGTTTTTAAAAGTGGACGTCCCGTGTCACAGTGTGCACTGCTAAAGGCTTGAACAGCAGATACTGTTTGAGCAGCCACCGTGCCTTCAGTTTCACCCTTCCCCTTATTATCACAGCATTCAGAGCTCAGTATTATGTTCATCTTGTCTCACTGAATGTTTGTCAAGAACCAGCAGTAGACTGATGGTTGTTCATAAATAGGTCATAGTTAATTCAGATTTCGTGTTAATAATCTATTGTTATCTGCAATTTTTTAAACTACTTGAAGGAGCTGTGATAAGTTTTTTTTGTTTTGCAGTTTTGTAAGCTCGACAGTAAGTGAACATTTGTCACCTTTGGATGATAACTGTTATTCACTTATATTATTTTGAAAGGGAATTCTTAAATTTAATGCAAAGGGAGCAATTTTTTTATTTTATTTTATTTTATTTTAGTTTTTCTTTGCTGGCTGCTTGAGGGTTGTAACATGTTCATGTTGTGACCCTGTGCAATTATCGATAAGGTACCTTTAGCATTTATGACTTTATATGACTTAATTTACACTTTTTATTGCTTCAACCTGCTCTGACTTCTCTTCTGTTGCTCACATTTTAATTTCCTCTTATTAATCTAAACCTCATGTGTGCCACTTTACATGTTTTGTCATTTTTAGCGTCATTTAATAATTTGCTTTACCAAGTTGTCATTGTTCTTCAGTATTGGTCTCATCACTGCCAGGTTAAATTGCAGGGAAAACTTGTTATGTCATGTCATTTATTTAAGTGGCAGCTTTGGTTTCTTTGTAAATATGGAAGAAAAGTAAAGTAGCTACCATTCAGTTGTGAATACATAAGCAAAAAAAAAAAAAACAAAACAAAAAAAAAAAAACAGCAAAGCACCATTTACATGACCTGAGCGTAGACAGCTAGGTGTTGTCAGAGTTTTTAGGGAGAGGGTTGAGGGGGAGCTCCTGCATTGGTTTGTAGTTTATTTCAAAAAAAATGTTAATGTCATGCCATATAAATTATTTATATTAAAATTTTATTTTTGTAGTTTGTACAGATGTTAGTATCTAGACTGAAGTTCTATTTTTAAAGAGTAAATATATATTATATATAAATATATCTATTTGTTGCGGAGTTTGTTTCTGTTTGTTGTTTTGTTTGCATTTTGCGATGGGGTAATGGGAGGGAGGGATCAACATCACTTTAGAGCAGAGGTTTTTGTTTTTATTATTATTTTGGAGCAAAGAGGGCAGTTGGAGGATTATGAAGGAGAGGGTGTGTAGTAAATGTGTCACTGTTACACCTTGTTTTTAAGATTCCTCTCGGCCCTTCCTTCTTCATTGTCATTTTTAAAAATGTTCTTGTCCATGTCTAAAACACTGTGACTTTTGAAAACTATGCTCAAGAAAACCCTCATGTGACCGTTATGTTCCCTCACCTGCTATAGAAATTTAACTAACAAAATAAATTTAATGACAAAAGTATTTCTGTGGTTGTTGACAGTTTTTTTTTTTTTTTGAGTGGGTGTAACTGTTTGCCTGTGACCCTGCAAAGGGTCAGTGCTGATATCACAAACAGAGATAAGCTAACAGTGTTTTCTGGTTAAATAAACCTTCTGACCTATATATTAAGGTGCCACAAAAAGGTCAGCAATGGCATATTTAGATTTCAGAACCAAAAAAGTTATAAAAATATAGCTTATTACCCAAATTTCCTTGCAATAATAAAGACAGCCAGGCATTGAGGATATGGATATTTATTCAAAATATCTCCAGTAATTTAGCAGGTCACATGACCATATATGAAGGAGTAAGTTATAATATCTTACTAATACACACAAGATAGAATAATCCACACTGTTACAGACATAGAACAACATATTGTGATATTTTAGAAAAATATGTTAGTGTATAAATAATCATGAAGAATAAATAAGTTACTTCAACCTCAAGAAAACAGAGGCATAGTATTGTATTTCATTATATGTTTACATATTGTATGAACATGTTCTAGTTCACTATAAACCTGTATCGGGAAATAATCTCCCAGAACTTGTTGCTTTATGCCAGGGGTTAACAAAGTGGGGTTTGCGTACCCCCAGGGGTATGTGGGAAAAGACCAGGGGGTGAAAAAATACATCAAATAAGTTATCATGTACCGAATACAAAATAAATGATGAGAATGAATGCTGAAATATAAAATACAACAAATACATTCAAATAATAATGTTATTGTCAATCATCTTGTTTAATCTTTGGTAACATTTTAAGAACATTTCTATTTCATATGATCCAAAATGAGTTTATCTGAGTAGCTAAGTAATTATTTTTAAGTTGATGAAAGGTTTATTTATTAATTAATGTCTAATTTATTTGTTTTTCTTATCAATGAAAGACAGCACTTTTCAGTTTACATTTTACATATAGGTTTATTTTAAAAATATATTGTTGTTTTTTGTTTTGTTTTTATAACATAAACATTTATAATATAAACAGGAACAAATTTTACCAAATGTTTTTCAATCAAAAATGCTGAAGTGAAAGCTG
>JAPSES010000030.1:2636256-2647053 GCA_029822895.1 Maxillicosta whitleyi | reverse complement strand
TAATGTAATGTAATGATGAAGTAATGGTACTAATGTAATGTAATGATGAAGTAATGGTACTAATGTAAGGAATGATGAAGTAATGTTACTAATGTAAGGAATGATGATGTAATGGTACTAATGTAAGGAATGATGAAGTAATGGTACTAATGTACAGCTGCAAAAAATATATTAGACCACCCCTTGTTTTCTTCAGTGTCTTGTTCATTTTAATGCCTGGTACAACTAAAGGTACATTTGTTTGGACAAATATGATGACAACAACAAAAATAGCTCATAACAGTTTAATTTCAGAGCTGATATCTATCCAGTTTCCATGTTTTCTTGATAAAAAGCAAAATCACTTCAGTTCTTACATGTACTGACAAAAACAGTGTTTTTAAATGTGTATCTTGACAGGTGTCTATGAGCACTTCTTGGATTTTTTCTTTTTTCCACTTACCACTTACCACCACTTACCTTGCCACTTATGAAGGAACCAAATATGGTAACTTCATTGACCTTGATTTTCTACATAATAATAAAAAATTGAAAAGTTTCACAAAAGTAATAAAGTCTTGTTTTGTCCTGCAATAAAACACTAAGGGTGAAAATTGACACGAGTGCCCTATAATGGTTAATATCGTTTGAACCAATAATCTTAGCAATAAATGTAAATAATTCAGGTAAAATACAATTTCTCAGCTTTTCAGCAGCATCTATGCCTTGTTAGGACATTTGGAAGCTCTGTGGTGAATGTGCAAATGTGCATTTTCAACAACATGAATAGTAAAACCTTAGTAGTTTGACGGATGACACTGATTGCAGACACTTGTGTCTATATTCTATTAATGAAATATTTTGCTGAAAAATCAGTTTTGCATCAGTTTTTGCTGTTGTGATACAATAACCGTTGAATTATCTCTTATCCTTAATGAACATCTACATGATCGGTGAATTAAATATAAGATTTTCATTGGAAAATTATAGAAAGCGTTGTAATAAATAGCAATAAATCCCTTAGGAAAGGCCAACAGTAGGGAAAAATGCTTTCCAAAATCTTTTTTTTTTAAAATGTTCTCAGTGTTAAAGGGTTCTAAATATATCATTTCTATTAATAGCAGTTGGGGGCAAAGGATTTACTATTTCCATGGTTCATGTCTAAAGCAAAACACTGTGTATGCAACCAAAACATGAAAGTTAATAACCTATATTTGGAAGCAAGTGAAACACTAGCAGTGTAATTATGGCAGCAGATGACCAACAGAGGGCGTAATTACAACAACATAAATACTGTACAACTTATCATGAGATGTTCTTGTAATGACACATTTAATAATAATGATATGTTTTGTCGTCACACATAGTATACTGAGCAAAATTAGTGTGACGCTACTTTATTAGTTTGTATTATTTAACCATATTTTAATCAGCGGCTGTGCAGATAAACTGCTCCTGAGGTGTGACTGCAGCTGTGTACTAATCTGACCACACTTCACCACAGAGACCAAATGGGTTTTTTAAAAAAAATGGAGTTGGAGAAACAAACACAATTTGCCAGCTGGGCAAACTTAGGTGGCTGCTGGGACAGAGTCCAAGTCTGGGTGGCAGAGCTCAAAGGTGAATAACCTGCTTATTGAAGTATTTTAATGCTTTAAAAAGTATGTTTGGGGAGTAAGCTTAGTCTATATGGCTCCTTCTCTTAAATGATGGGCCAGGAACCAAAATGGGTCACTGGCATGTTTCAGTGGATCCTCACATGCCAAGAATACTAATATGCTTTAATGAGTGAATGTTCCAGACTTGCTCAGTATTTGCTCAGTTTCTTGGCTGGAGACGCTTGAACTCCCTGCTGTAGTTACACTGGACGCACACTAAGCTTATGAAACAATAAATCAAACCAGACTGTCACATGGTCAACACTATAGAAAAGTGCACTTTCTTAGCATTTTTTGATTTTCAGCTTACATGTCAACTAGTCTTATTACTGTTTTTTTCCCCCCTTTTATTTATGTGGTACTGCCTGTTTGTAGCTACATCGCCCTCTGCTGGTCGTGGTGTATAATGCAACACATTCCCTAATTATCACCTTGAGACCCAGGTTATCTTTGAGTCAGGATTATTTTGTTAAATAATGGAGAGTAGTGTTATCTGTCTGTTATTCATTTTGACAAACCACATCACTGTAGTTACAACTAAGCTGTATTTGTCGGAGAATAGCTAAAAAAATAATAATTAAAAAAAAAAAAAAAAACGGGATGGAAACAGACAGAAGGAAGCAAAAGTCAATTCCACCTTCTCCATTTGTTCTTTTGTTCTTTTTTGTTTCTCTTCTCCTGATCTGTCAACCTTCCTGGGTGGTTTAAGTGTGCTCCGCTCACGTACTGTATGCATGTGTGTTTATTTAGTCTGTATAGGGGAACAGAGCCATGGCCTCTGCCAATTTTCTTTACACTGAGAAAATATGCTTTTGGACAGATGGAAAAAAAGAGTAGCAGTTAAACAGAGCGAGAGCCAACAGATACACGACCCCTCCTTCCTAAGATCAACCACGGCCACTACCAATACAGAGAAAAGCACACCTCAAAATTACGCTGCTTCTCTTCCATTACTTTGGCTAAGTTTTATTTTAACAATTTCCGACCAAATTAGAAGTTGACTGAAATACTGCATCCAGATGACTCAAGCATTTTCAACACCGACAGCTCCAATCTACTTCATATTTCTCTATAAAGGAGTGAATAATTCATTTTTGATCACTGTGATCATCAATTAAAACAAAACACGAATCAAATGCAAACAAAAATAATAATAAAAGCTACAGCTGCGTCTAAACATCTTGACTGCAACACAACTGAATGTATGTGAAGTCACTCTTTTCTTAAATGTAGTTTCCACGTGTTCAACAAATTAAACCGATATAGGCTATTTCGATTTGATTTGGACTAAATCCACACATACATATAAAACATTTTAATGATTTACTATAAAACCATTTAAACAAAGCCCAAATGTCATAGATGTCCAAAGTATCTGAAAACATGTGAGGATGTCCAATCCTACAGCTGTTTCCTTCTGTTTGTAGTTTAGGATGAAAAACAGGTGATTCTCCTAAATTCCACTGAATACGGTTTTAAAGAGTGAATAAAATAAAAGCATAAAATAATAAAAAATAAAGGACGTCAGTATAAATTGTATTAGTAATAAAAGTAGAAATCCGGTCCAAATACTTTTACATATTTCACTTTTAAAACACTGTGATGTAAAGTCCTGTGAGTGTCGTGAAAAGTATCAGAACTTCTCAAAACATGGATAAAATAGTGACATTGATGAAATACAGTACCATAACTGGATCTAGTGATTGATGTTCCATGAATTGATTTACTGCATGTTACGTATTAAGGGATGATACGCAATCCTGATGCACTCGATTCAAAGAAATCAACCAAAAAACATGTATATAAAAAGTCATTAAAGGTAGTCTGTCTACACAAATACTCTGGGGAAGTGTTTAGATCAGGACTGAGTGGAAGAAGAGAGGAAAAGGGGGGAGGAGCACTTGGAGTCGAGAGCACTGAAGGCAAGAGGAGGGTTTGAGCGAGAGGAGGGTGTAGGAGTTTGGGGGATGAGAGGAAAAGAAGAAGGAGGAGGGGAATACCACCCACTAAGCCAGTTGTGGAGAGGTTCTGGGGGTTGGGCTGCTCACAGGAAACAGTTGTGGCTCCATCCCAGGCCTCACACCAAGCAGCCCTGGGCCACCCAGTCATCCACAGACAGACCTACCAAATGGCCTGGCCGGGCCAACTGACAGAGATTTGTTTATTTTTCATCCTTTGGTGGTGGGGGGGAAAATTGTTCTGCGCAAGCTGTTTATTAGACCTTTGATTTGTCATGTGTCAGTGTTCACTTGCAGGGAATGTGTATACATAAGTCCAGCTTGTATATAGTCAGAAGGTTTGGAGGCTGAGAGGGTGTGGGCACAGATGATTGGGGAGGCTCAGGGGCAAAAGAAAAGAATAAAAATGGGAACTGACGGCGATGCTGAAGTGTATTATGGGCTATTCTGAAGCTGTCTGCGATTGTTGATGACTTGTGTGACTGAACTATTATGCCTGCTTTGAAATAGAAATAAGGGGTGGGGAGACAGCGTGTGGGCAAACATGGGGTTCCTGTGGTCACATGGATGAAATACAGTAAGATAAATGGATCTGATGGGAGAACTGGTGAACATCAGGAGTCAGGGTTCACTAAATGATTGGATGAGTGTTAGAACAATGTGAATCACATGCTGTAGCTGTCACAGTCACCAGATCTGAGGACAAATGACTCATGGGAGATTTTGGATGGTTGTGTAAGACCATGGCACTCTCCACCACCATTATCAAAGCACAGAATGAGGGGATAATTTTGTGGTAGAATGGTGTCGTCAGAGCGTAGAATCAATGTCAAGGAGCAGTAAAGATCAGAGGTGTAGTCCAGGATATATGGTGGTATACTTACTTATTTATCAGTCAGCGTTATGTATCCCCTGTCTTAAACCACCCTGATTCATACTGTTCAATAATATCTGAGCCACATTTTTTCCCCTAGGATGGTGAAGCCATGACCCGCCCTACTCTGCCTCTGTACTTGGTGCCTTCACTAATTAGAATGGTTAACTTTAGGCACAAGGACAATCAGAGGCAGAGTAGGGCGGGTCATGCTGAGGTAATTATTGCTAACTTGTGCTGGCTACCTCTGGAACCTAATTGGACACTTCAGGTGCCTCCCCAGTTGATTGACAGGTCACTGCGCGTATCGTTGAAAGATGAGAAATTATTGGAAATGTGAACAAGAAAGACAGAATAAATGTATTTCAAATGAGTGGCAGGTAATGAGAGAACCTACTTTCATGGATTACATAATTCTGAGGTAAGTTTTAAGGTGGTTTCAGAATGAGTTACTGTTAAACGACTGGTCATATGACTGCACATTTAGAGAACAGAAGTTGTCATTAGTAGATAAAATGTGTGAGTAGGCTAACGTTATGAAAGGCCAACATTATAAAAGCCTAACGTTATGAAAGGCTAAAATTATGAAAAGCTAAGGTTTTGAGAGGCTAACGTTATGAAAGGCTAACGTTATGAGAGGCTAACATTATGAAAGGCTAAAGTTATGAAAGGCTAAAATTATTTAAAGCTAAGGTTTTGAGAGGCTAACGTTATGAAAGGCTAGCATTATGTAAGGCTAACGTTATGAAAGGCTAAAATTATGAAAGGCTAACATTATGAGAGGCTAACATTATGAAAGGCTAATGTTATGAAAGACTAACGTTACCCTATGTTTGTCTCATATTGAATACATTAACACTTGTGTAGTTATTTGCGTGACCAGTAATACCTACAAACTGCTTGCTCCTGATCAAGTCATGATAATTTTATAATAGTGACCAAATACTACTGAACCATATTTGGGTAAACTAAATAGAGTAGTCTTACGTGTCACTGTTTCTAAAACACGATAATTTTTTCTTGACTACTTAAAAAAGGCAAAAATTGAGCATATACCCCCTTCTACAGAGTACACCACTGGTAAAGATGTTCTGGCCCAATACTTGAGGAGGTTGTTCCTTTCCCCTTCAGTGTGTTACCTGTACCTGTAATGGTGAGGGGTTAAAGTTGTCTAAACATAGAATCAAGATATCAACTCACCTAAATAAGACAAGTTACAATTTAGTTGTATTTCACAGAAGAGTCAGATGCTGATAAAATAAATAGTAAGGAACTTAAATGTGATTCAGTAGGCAGATGATGAGGTAGCTGATGTTCTGTGGCGAAGAGTGTGATAAATACACACACTCACACTACTTTGTATTAAATAACTAAGAAAGAGGAGAAAGTTCCTATTTTGGAGTTTTGCCAGTGTTTTCTTTAGGAGGAAATGACATCATGTGGAACTGCTCATGTGATTTGGAATTAACACACTTCTCTCAGATGTGTTTTTGGAATGGTAACTCAGATGAAAGGGATTTGTTGACCACAGATACAATTTGTTATTTTCCATATAACATTTAATATGTTGTCAAAAAATAAATATCTGACATGATTATCTCAACTTAATAAAAAGAACAGAATCAAAATATTTTTTTAATAAGCTCATTTTATTATTGTTTAGCAAATTAGAAGGTGGTTGTTATTAAAATTGAATAGTTACAAATCACATACAAATCAACTAAAAAAACATAAGCAATATAAATACACACAAAGCCTAAGGAAAATAATACAATTATTACATTAATCAAGAAAAATATACATTGTTTGTTTGTCTTTCTGTTTTCTTTGCCTCTAATTGTATTACCAAAATGAACAATTTCTTGTATAAAATGTTCAAAACTGGGGTTTCATCCTGTCCATTTCTTCTTGTGGATGTCCAGTTTCCTAATAATAAAATTGGTTGAATAAAGAAAAGACAGTCTTTATTATGAAAAAGGATAAGGGCCACTGGAAGACAAAAAAAAAAAAAAAAAAAAAAATTAAGGTCTGGTATATATTTGTCCAATATAAGGTTCAATATGTAATTGTATTAAAGTATTTAAAGTCAGAATTGTGACTTTTCTCCTCATAATAATGATTTTAAAAAAATGTATATCAGATCTTTTTTTTCCAGTGGCCCTAATCCTCTTCTGTATTTTATCTTGTCAATTGTATTCAAAGTAAAAAAAAACAAAAAGAAAAGAAAACATATTTTTCTTGGAATTAATATATATGTATATATGATACATATATCATTTGAGATAAAATAAATGACAGATACTTTCATGACAGTTATACTCAATATAAATTTTAATTTATTTTCAAAAATTATGTTTACAAAAAAGAAAAATCACAGGGCACACCACCAAACAAACATGTCACAAAAAGTATATTTATTGAAATATAATGCAAATCTAGTCCCAAATTACTTTGTGTGAAACCTGGGCCTGTTTAGTTGAAAACAAGGTGATATTCTTCCTAAAAAAAAAAAAACACACACACAAAAAAACCATATTTTAATTTTTTGGAAATTTACAATAAAAAAATATATCTGAACATTATTAGTGAAAGGTTTTAATACAGTGTGTGTTATGTCCAAAAAGGTCGTGTAGGTGTTATTTTCACCCAATCCACATGGTGGCGTACTGCGTCATTACATACAAGTGAAAATCACTTTAAAAAACCGTCGAAGAAGAAATGACGTTACGTTGACCAATTAGATGCTTAAAACACGGAAATAACGCATTTTGAAATCTTGGGCGGCGTTAATATAGACGGTTTACAGCTGTTGGTAAGTTTTGTTAGATTGGTAAGTTTTTTTTGTTGTTGGGCAGCGAAAGCGTGTACGGATAATCTGAAGTGGATGAAATGAGGGTTTAGTTTGATAAATACTGTGGTTAGGCGGCTGAGTTTTGATTTCTCGGTTTTCAGCGCAGTAAAGGAGCTGAAATGGAGCCCAGCCTGTACAGACAACTCATTGGACGTTCCGTAAACATCTCTCGTAGTGATGGTAAATTGCATTATTTTGGGGACTTGGACTAAATAATAAGTAATATGACATCGGGTTGACTGTCTGTTTGTGTGCATACCAGGTCGCTTTCATCCGGCCACTGTGAAAAATGTGGATGCTGTCAAGTCCACGGTTATGGTGGAGTGGCATGAAAGAAACGCCTGCCGTGGGAAGGAGGTCAGTAACTCCATAAAACATTGAACTACATTTTTAACGCAAGTGATCGCTCGAAAACAGACATGTAATAGCCTAATAAGCAGTGAAAGCCTGTGTTGGAACAGAGGGTAAAGATGTTCATCTGGTATCAGTCAAACACAAATTAACCCATAAAGATCCAGTGCTACTTTTATGGTACTTTCATTTTTTTCCCTATTTAACCATTCTTAAGTAATTTATCACCATTTATTCTATTATCCCATATAATTTGTGTTTTGTGTAAATCAGGAGTTTTCCTTTATTCAATGTGCTGATCATGTAGATGTTCATAAATCTCATATTAAAGTTGAGTATTTTATCAAAACAGAGAAAAAGTGACTTGTTCAGCAATGATATCAATAAGTGAACATAAACCCAGTGTGTCCACCCACTGTTACCAATCCAATTCCATGTGCTTTGCCAGTGAATCAATGTTGTAGAAGATGATGGTGTTTCCGTGGTAACTACAGAGCTTCTGAAAGATGAAAACCTAGATTTTACACCAATTATGTCTATATTTGAATAGGATTATTGGTTCAACCGTTATTAAACATTATATATGACTAGATACTGACTGTTAGGGTCTTTTTGGGTAAAAGAATTTCAGAGGCACAAAACACATGTAACAGGGATAGGAATAGAATGATTATAAAGTAGCAAAAAAAACAAGTAAATGGCTGCGAATGAAAACACATTTGTTGGTTTTAATGGAACACGTCAATAAACAACAATGATTTCATATAGTTTTATTAGACCTGAGGTATCCAGGTAGTTTGTTAAATGGATGAGAAACAGGGAGGAACAGCACTGTTTGTTTGTTGTTTTTTTTCCCCAAACTTTGAATAACTGCCGTATATTTCTCCTCACTCTGTTACTTTGTCAATGCTAAAAAAAATTCATGTGTCTATTAAATATTTGGTTATTATTCCTTAATGGAATACTTGCTTAGACCTACAATTTGAGCTATTATGGTTGCAACCAAATTAATTTTTAAAAACAGATATGGAATTATTAGTATTGCCGTACAATACTTGGACAAATATAAATTGTATCTTAAAACATCTGAGGATGCATAATCCTTGCTTCACTTTTTAGTTTAGGATTAGGATAATATGAGATTCTTAATCCTAAATTTCACTGAATATAATTTTAAATAGGGTCAACTTTCAAATATTAAAATCAAATATATCAGGTTAGATTATATTGGTCCAAATACTGGTGAAAATGAGTTTTTCTTCATAAACCGTTTGATTAAAAGTCCTGCTAGTGTCATTAAATGTGTCAGAACTTCTCAAAACATGAATGAAATGGTCACATGGGTGAAGTACATTTAGATAAATGGATCTGATGATAAAACATGTACCAGATCATCTGAAGAGTTCAGATTCCACATAAAACACAAGCAGGTGCCAGAACTAAAATCTATTCTTTAATGAACAATCTACCAGTGCAGTGACTCGAGGACCATATGCTCAGCCGCATTCATGTTATTTGCTTAACTGATGTTTGACACAATGGTTTGATTCTTTAAATGTATTTTCGCAAGGTTTATAAATATATTATTATAGAGATGTAATCTAGAAATAATTAATACCCATGTAATTTACATCTTATGATACAAACTACGAAAAAATATAGCAAAGTTGAATGTTTTGTCTTGTTTATTCTGTGTTTTCTAGCTAATTTTTTAGGGGATAGGATTTTCTTTTATTCATTTGTTATTTTGACTGTTAAACACCTTTAGTGACTGAAGTCATGGACTTATACTGTATATCCAAGTGTGTGTACTGTGCAGAAGTGTGTTATGAGATCATAGAGTATTCCATCATCTGATAAAGGTCAGCAAATAAAAAATATATATTAATGTTTTAGCAATTTGTTAATGATGTCATCATGGCAGGAAATTTGTTGTATTATCACAGTTTATAGAATAACTCAAAATGTCTTTCAATTCATGTAAAAAACGTTTAAAGGACAGTGGTAGGAAATCATACGTATGTCACAGTAATGAGATAAGACTTAATTGAAGAAGTTTTAATTAAATACTTCCAAGAAACAGGTTTGATATTTAGAAAGTAACGTCCTCATAAAAGCACTAGGTGGCCTTGTGC
Organism: Maxillicosta whitleyi; assembly: GCA_029822895.1. NCBI lineage: Eukaryota > Metazoa > Chordata > Actinopteri > Perciformes > Neosebastidae > Maxillicosta > Maxillicosta whitleyi. The sequence continues at coordinate 2,637,247 of JAPSES010000030.1, read as the reverse complement.
CCCTTTTTTTTTTTTTTTAAGAGATAATTGTGTATTTTTGACATGAACCTGTATGGCATCCCTGTCATCAGTGTAGTACATCCACACTGACTTACCCCCGACAGTGTCCTGATTGTCTGGTCCAGATTTGGTCAAAACAAAAGTAGTCCGGCAAGTTTACGGGGGTCACTAAAATAAAATGTTTTTCTTCTAAAAACACCATGTGTTCAAAAGCGAGATTTATTTGCATCACAAACCATTGTCCACGAAAAAGTCCCACCTCATAATCACTAAAAACTTGCCGAACTACTTTCGTTTCGACCAAAACTGGACCAGAACTGGGCTCACAGGACAGTTGGGGGTAAGTCACTGTGGATGTACTACACTGATGTGTGGATGTTATACAGATTTATGTCAAAAATACACAACTATCCCTTTAAGTTAGTTTTAGTCAGGGAAACCAAAGAATAAAAATCTACTTTTGGACATAATAATCTTTGTGGCTCTTAATCTTTGTCACTACTTTTTTCTCGCTGTCTGTTATAGGTTGAAGTGAGTGAATTATTTGTACTCAATCCTGACCTATTAGACGATTTAAGTGGTGAAGTTTCTGAAGTACCCCCAACTGCTTCAGAAAAGGTAGGAGCACTTTTGCTTTTTTCTTTATCATGTAAACTATATACTTTAAATTATTACTTAGCGTAACGTTGCATGGAACATCTCCTCCATCTCTTTGTGTTGGTCTCTTTCATAGAAGTTTGAGGGTCGTCTGCGGTCATCCAGGATACCTGCCCCCTCCTCTTGTATGTAAACAAATCTGTTGATTTTTATTATTAGTTCCCACATAAGTGCAGAGCTATAAGTGTTTGTGTCGTTTCCGAAGCTGCGTCCACCTTGAACGTTGTCCGGAAGATTTCTCTAAGGCTTTTTCTCCCATTTTATTCAAACTTTGCATGATTGTACTTTGGGTCCATGCAGAGGGCGGAAAGGAAGATGGTTGACCTTGACCTAA
>JAPSES010000030.1:2617598-2636156 GCA_029822895.1 Maxillicosta whitleyi | reverse complement strand
TAATTGGATCGCGCCTATGTTCACATAAAACTTGTTCTGTACTAAATCCACACACTTGTGGATTTTATAATTAAATAACATACTAAACAAACTTTTAGAATGAACTATTAATACCCACGTGGGAGCTACCCGTGTGTTTAATAAACACGGTCTATATTTATACTGCTGTGGTCAGTATTCTAACAACTTTTCTCCTCCCAAAAGCCTCTGCTCCAACAGTCAAGAATACTCAAGAGTCAGGTTGGCAAGAAATGCATGTTCCCCTTTAGAGTATCTTTTCACTCCTTCGTTAATGGGTTCATGGTGTAAATGCAAAAATCCCACAATCTTTGAGATTATCCAAAAACAGAAATGACTACTGATAATACAGGAATAGTCATCTGCTTCTGTTTAATGATCAGTAGTATTGATAACACAGTTGTGTTGTGTGCATAGCACTGTTTTAATGATTTCTAATGCTCTGAAAGAAAATTCTAAACAAAATGGAATAAAAGTGGGATGCTTTGTATGGCTGCTGCTAATAAATGTACAAAATATGTGTTGATGTGACTTTTATCCTTGAAATTGAAGTCCAATGATACAGTGCACCCCGCTTTTACATTTTGAAACTGATGTGATTGCAACTCTAAACTTCCGTCAATAATAATTTAACTTGCAAATGTAACCAAATTCTAAATTACAATTGCTTAAACACCTGCAGCGCTTTGTGTTCCTGTGACTTTCACTCTCAAGTCATTTCTCTGCCACTGGGGTTTCTGAAAAGCCTTGCTTATTTGCTTCGTGAAGAGGGTTGCGTAACATTTAAACCAAAAGAACAACACTAGCATTAACTTTTCAGAGAGACTGCACTGAAAACGGACACTGACACTTGATGTGTTTCTACTTTCAGTCACCAGTCGGACTCAGGCCCGGCAGACGTGTATGTTTCAGGCTCCAGGCCCTGTTTCAGTCCCACCTTTGCCGTTGTCTCAGGCAAACCCAGAGACCATCCGTTCTGATCAATCTCCTTCAGCATTTCCTACAAGCTTTGGTTGGTCTTTAGAAGAAAGTATTTAAAGAAAATGTTACTGATCACTCACTTTTTTTAGGACACATTTAGAGTCCTACCAATGGGACTTATTTATATTTTTTTTATAAATCCATATTGTTATGACACATTAGCTTTAGTATTATTAAACAAGCACTATGTATTCTATGGATTTGACTGTTGTCTCTAATGTATCTTGAAGTGCAACACTTTTCTGCTATCATTTCTTGCATCCAGCATTCTTTGTTCAGTCATTTTTAACTCTTAACATGAAACAGTTGTATTGAATGCGTGTATGTGTTCTGCCTTGCCCAGGAACTCTTAGCCAACGGCGTAAAAAGACGGAGGCCAAACAAGTATCATCAGTGCCGTTCGTTCAACAGGCTGTAAAGGAAAATGAGCCAGAGAGAACCCTTCCTCCATGTCTCACAAAAAGTCAGTAAGAACCAGGCTTGGTTTCTGAGCAAATGTGTATTTTTTTTTTTTTTTTTTTTGTATATTCAAGATAAAGTGCATGTAGGGATGTATTTGATAAAACGGAAAAATTGTCGTTATCTCGATGCACAGCAGGTAGAAGAAAATCAGTGGCTCCCCAAGAGATGAACAAAGCCAACAAAAGACTGTCTTGTGCTGTTAAACCACCTGACATGCAGATCAAAAAGGGGAAGGTGAGTTTTCAACATATTCTGCTGCCTGGATGGGAGCAATGGAAGGTATGATATATGTTCCCTTCCTTTTCCTTCTGCCTTTAGTTCGGAGAGCCTTCACGACCAAACCAGAAGTTCTACGAGATGATCGAAGAGTTCAGAGAGACCCTGGAAATATCCCCATTATCAGCTGATGATGTGGTAAGTTAGGATTAAAGACCGATGTGCCCTAACATGCAGTTTATAACCTTCATTTTTTGCTCCTGTATTTCTGCAGGCTGAACCTCATCGGATTTGTGTTTGTATTCGCAAGCGGCCACTAAACAAACAGGGTAGGCTGTGAATGCCTGAAGATGTTACATGTAAGTTAATTCCCTGGGTTCAGGCTAAGAGCTTTCTGTTTTGTGTGTTTTTTTTTTTGTTTGTTTTTTTATATAGAGCTTAATAAGAAGGAGATAGATGTTGTCTCTGTGCCTGGAAAAGGTGTTCTAATGGTTCATGAACCAAAACACAAGGTGGATCTGACAAAGTACCTGGAGAATCAGACCTTCCAGTTTGACTACTCCTTTGATGAGACCTCCACCAATGAGCTCGTCTACAAGTAAGAACCTCACCAGTCCTTCTAGAAATAACTGTTTATTTGTTTTTATTTCACATGAGTATAAACAACAATCTGGATTGAAGAAAGTCGTGTTTAATACATTTGTGGCCTGATCCCATTTATGGAAAATGTGATCATGTTTACATTTCATGGAGTGTGTTTTGTTTAGTTTTTCGCATTTTACAGAGATGACAATTTGACATACATGTGTTTTGTTCCTTTTCATTTACAGGTTCACAGCCAAACCTTTAGTACAGTCAATTTTCGAAGGTTCCATGGCAACATGTTTTGCATATGGCCAAACAGGAAGTGGAAAGACTCATGTAAGTATTATTATGGCTGATGTGTGGATGAAATTAATTAAAAACCAGAGTTAATTTCTTTGTTTTGTTTTTTTGTTTTTTGGGGGGTGGGGGGCTCATGTTCTATTATTCTATACAGACAATGGGAGGTGATTTTACAGGGAAACAGCAAAACAGTGCCAAAGGAATCTATGCCTTGGCAGGTAAGACCTAATTATCTTTATTTAATTTTTTTTTACATTAAATGGCTTCATCTCTACTAACTCAAAATTAATGGAATATTTCAGAGCCATCACTGAATTGCTGAAACTACAGAATATTCATGTCAGCCGGGTGACTTCCATGTTGTTTTTTTCCCTTTTTAGCCCAGGATGTGTTTGCTTTACTTAATCATAGGAGGTACGCCCACCTGGATCTGTCCGTCTACGTCAGCTTCTTTGAAATATACAATGGCAAAGTAAGAAAAAAATCTCCTACAAACACTTTTATAGTATCTAACTGACAGCGAGCTAAAGTCATGTTATCCTACAAGTGAAATCTTCCTGGTGACCTTAGGTCTATGATCTGCTGAACAAGAAGGCCAAGCTTCGCGTTTTGGAGGATGAGCGACAACAGGTTCAGGTGGTGGGTCTAGAAGAGGTCTACGTCTCCACAGCAGAGGATGTTATCAAGATGATACAGATGGGCAGTGCGTGCAGGTACGGGTGTGGCAGGAACATGTCCAGATTGTCCTATTCTCTTGAACAGCATGTGGACTGAAGCATCTATTCCTTTATATTAATTTGTTTTTGTGGCATAAAGAGACCGCAGATCCATGTGTACCTCATGCAGTCCCCTCCAACACCCCCCTGTTTGTCTCCAGAACAGCCCCAATTCATACCAAGCTGGATAATGTTGTATTCCTTCATGCCCGAAGACGGGTACAGGCAGGGGGTTGGCACACCTATCACCATTCAATCATTTCAATGGGCCAGTTAAAATGATTAGATGGTGTTTTTTCAGTCCTGTCTGTTCCACTTTTTTTTCCACATTCACAATTTTTTCACTTTTGTGCTCAGAGCATTTAATTAATTGGTTGCAGTTGGGGTGTGAAGAGATTTTAAGCAATATATATAAAAAAAAAAAAAGCTCCACGAAAACATCTCCTAGCTCATCTTTAATGTTTACATTTTATTGTTACAGAGTGTAATAATGTTACAGTTGTTGTATGAGTTTATTTTTTTATCTCCTTAAGCCTCCTGCAAATACAATGATGTATTAATTTCCTGTTGCAGCCCTTCAGAATCTTACCAGGTTCTGCTCTTGAAAAATAACACATCTCTTTCCTTTTCCTTCTGTCAGAACATCAGGCCAGACTTCAGCCAATGCGAACTCTTCACGCTCCCACGCCATCCTCCAGATAGTGCTACGGCGCAATGACCGCGCCGTCACACTGCACGGCAAGTTTTCACTGGTCGATCTGGCTGGCAATGAGCGCGGCACCGACGTCAGCAGCAATGACCGCAGCACTTTGGTTGAGACCGCCGAGATCAACCGCAGTCTCCTGGCTCTGAAGGTAGAGTATGACTGACATGAAATAAAGCACAAACTAATATGTGTGAGGAGAGGACTCAGTTTTCTTTGATTTCAAACACTGTTCACAGTCTGTTCATCATCCGCACATAAGAAGGACGTTGAAAATAACAACTAAAATGCCGTCATGTACACATTTCTGTTCCACAGGAGTGCATTCGTTCACTAGGAAAGAACAGCGATCACATTCCTTTCCGGATGAGCACTTTAACCAAGGTCCTCAGGGATTCCTTCATCGGAGACAAATCCAAGACCTGCATGGTTTGTTGAGACCAAATTCAGCCACCTTTTTAATATTCATACTGTAAAAAAAAAAAAAACAATCACAAAAATGTACTTGTGAGTGAATGTATATTTAAGGGCATCATTGTTTTTTTTTTTTCAATAGATTGCAATGGTGTCTCCAACCATGGCCTCATGTGAATATACAATGAACACACTACGTTATGCAGACAGGTATTTACTTATATGATTCTCTGTATTTTACTTCTTCGTACTTTTTTTTCCCATCTGAATATATCATGTTCAGGCTTCCTTGATTGAAGAAAAATTTTAAAAAAATTCTGGTGTCTGTTTGGCAGAGTGAAAGAACTGAATGGCAATGCCAAACAGAATACAGCTAAAGCTCAAGAGCCCATAAATAGCTCCTCGGAGGTCAGGACACACACACACACACACACACACACACATTTGAAATGATTATTATCAGTTGGTACGTATGAATAACTGACTCATGTGCTCTGCAGGAATCTTTGGATACCGGTGTGTATGATGCCATATCTCATGTGGCAGACCTGGAGGAGAAAGTTTATGTAGAACTGAAGGTACATTTATTTACATCGTACTGCCACTTTTTTTCCCCAGTGAATTCCTTCAATCAGCTGTCACACATTTTGCTGTTTTTCAGAATGCAAATAATTTCGTCATGGCAATGGAGCAGACATCGTTCAACATTGAGACAGGACTCCCCGACCTGGTGGATTTTTCACAGAAGTTACAGGGTTTGTGGATCTTGATTTGGCTTTTCAGTACTGGAAGTATTACCATAATTATCTGTTATACTCAGACATTAATGCAATATAAACCATATTATGCAAGTTTCTCTTTAACCTCTAATGGCATTTGAAGTCTACTTTCACATTTTCATCTAGAGAACCTGTGAATAATGTCTGCTTTTGAAGTGAAGAAACTAATTAAGAAACAGGAAGCATTTTGATGCAAATGTGTATTTTGCTCACTTAACGTAGATATTTTTGTGCTATCTATTTGGACAACATGAATATTACATTAATTTATTTGTGTCCTGTTTGTCATCCAGAGACTGTACTGGCTTTGCAGACTGCTGTGGATCAGGAGAGAATGGCACGGCTGAACCACTAGGATCAATCTCAGCAGCCTCCATCAATTTTATTTTACTTAATTTGATTTAAAACTGTTTCTGTGTTGTTTGTTCAAGTCATTCATTTTAATTATTATCGTCTATTAATAAAACGTTTTCAAGTCTATTCAACACTAAGTCTTCTAAGACGTGACTTTGGAAACTGCAAAGTCTGATTGTTATTGTCAATGTCTGGATGTTTTTACATGTTTCATGATTTTTATGTCTTCAAAATACAGTATAGAATAAAGATTTATTGTCCACAGAAGTGGAAATGATTCTTTGGCTCACCAAACAGCAAATTAAAAAAAAAAAAAAAAAAAAGGATCCAAACATATAGTGATAGCTTGGTCACAAACACTAAAGAGAAAAGGGCAATCATGACTTTACTTATTTAGTTTGACTCCTGCTCTGTCACAGTCATGTGCTGTTTTGTTCTTGGGAAAGACGTACTTCCCTTGCCTCCAGTGTCACACACTGGTGTATGAATGCATGTTAATGTTTGGTGGTGGTCAAAGGGATTATTTGGCACAAATTGGCAGCCTGCCCCAGAGCAGCCATGGCCACAACATAGCTTACCAACACCAGAATGACAATGTGAGGGCAAATGAATAATGTAAAGTCCTTTAGGTGCCTTGAAAAGTGCTATAGAAATCTAATCCTTTATTATTAATATTACAGAATTGACAGGAGTGAGTACGAAAAGAACACTACCCATGGTTGTAGTTTGTAGTTCAATTTGATCCAAAGACAGTGGTAGATCCTCAGGGGGACTTATAAGTAATGTTCCTGTGGAGTCTTGAATTTACATATCTGCATTTAATACCTTTTAAAAGGTATTACATTTGATAGGGTAAGCCTTAAGTCATGTTGCTATTAATTTGCTCACACTGCAAAGAAAGTAAAATTAGTCAACTCAGTTCCACCTGTTTCAACCTGACAATTTATACTAAATTTACGAACCAGTCATCACTAACTTTGCAGTCCCTGGTGAGAAATGGCTTGGAATAGTGACAATCAAGGCACTGGAATAAATCAACACATTTTCTGAAATTGTAGGAGTCACAAGTTTTTGCTGGTATGGCTGTGAAACAGGCATTAAATTCTGTTCTAAATAGTCTTAAATGTACCTTGTAGAAACATGTAGGAACTCTTTATGACATCAAAAGTACAGATCAGTAATACAAATGTTCAAAATTACACAAAGTTTCCCCTATTCTCATCGTGTCAGTTATGTATTTTGATCAGGAAAAGGCTGCAAAAAGGCACATTTTTATAAATTGTGAAGCAAAAAAAATATTGCAAAAGTTTGGTTTGAAGGCAAACGTTAAAGGTTAAATGACATTTGATGAGAACATGGCAAGCATCACAGTTAAATCCAGAAAATGTAAAAATGTATGTAACTTTTTGACAAATTGTAGCACATAAGCTATATGGCGATATCTGAGATGGGAATTTTGGAATTCTATCACGCTTTGTCTTTGGTACAGCCACGGCCATAGGGGGCGCGAGAGGCAAGGGCCGGCCATGTTTAGAACCCTAGATGTGCGCGAGAGGAAAAGGAGGGACCAACCAGTAACGATATGTAGAGATTAACCAACGTTTTCCTTTGACACAAACCCCGGAACGGATGGCGATGAAGTGGTTACGTTTTTCGCTCCTTGTCTTGGGGGTTTTCTCGCTGTACTGCGCCACGTCTGGTGACAGCAGTGGCGTGAAAAAGATGAAGATGCAGTTCGCCACGGGGCCACTTCTCAAGTTCCAGATTTGGTAAGGAAGAGCTGAAAATCTGGCGAGTCATTGCAGGCTAGCTAAACTTCAGCTAACAACACCGTAGGCCGACAGTCGGCGGAAGCTATAGCTAACAGGAGGATATTAATCGTCTTGTCATAATTTTCACACTGTGTCGCGCACATGCACTTCACCTGTTTGTTTGTTTTTTGCTCAAGTAGACACTGTCTACAGATAAGAGACATAGTCATTTTGCGGAAACTCATAGATTTGTCAATTCTGGTGGTTTCGTCGAAGACATGGTTTTGCTACTTCCGCTGTCATGTACCCCGCTTAGCTCTAGTGTTAATCATTGAACTGAAGTAAAATATTTTGACACATTTTAACAGAATATATTCTCAGGGTCACCATAATATCTGCGTAGTACTTTAAACCAACGTTGACCTACTGACGATATATATGTCAGTCGCTTTTAATAATAGTAAATGTTAATTATTACTATGACAAACAGGGTATGCTCAGTAACTAATGAGGACAAAATATTATTATGCAATACAGAACAGACGTCGTTTTGAGTTGCTTTAAAGCAAATAAACAGCCTTGAGAATAACGCTCATATAACTGTTATAAGGAAGTGAAAAGATAAGATAGATGTTTTGAATGTCACTTTCATATGTAGTTTTTCTCGAGTCAAAGTCTGTCAAAAGAAATTGAACTGAACCGCCAATTTAGTTAAAAACAAATATGCTGTATCTAAATTGATGATAATCATAAAATAGCATCTATGTAGTATATGTATTAAGAACATGTAATGGTGATAACTAAGCAATAAAATAATTAATATTATATGCACAGAATATCAAATGATATTTTTTAAAAGGTTGTTACATCTGGTTTCTATGCAAAGTCACATTTGGTCAAAATTATGACCAACGTTGCGTCATATAGGAGTATGGGAAAGGTTTAAACTAACCTGATGTTATCGCCTAAATGGAATTTCACACTGTCAGTGAAAGTTCTTCACAGAACAGAAAAGACATCTGAATGGACAGATACGTTTGGAATTTACTTGTGAAATCTCAAGGGCAGGTTCAAAACTACCTTTTCCTTTGATTGGTGTGTTGTAGCTGACTTGTATTTGTTCTAACAGCTGTGCAGGGTGTATGTCTAAATGTTTTCCTTTTCTTTTTTAATGGTTTCTCTCAGCATTTCCTGAGGGTACAAGCGGGTGTTTGAGGAGTACACGCAGGCCTTGTACCAGCGGTACCCAGACATCCGCATTGAAGGAGAGAACTATCTTCCTATTCCCCTCTACCGGTAAGAGGGAGATTGTCTGTCTTGTTACAAGTGGATTATATTCAGCTTTATTAGAGCAGCCTAAAAGCCGCCGGGGATTAGTTGTGATTTGACTAGGGAAATTCTCATGCAGTAGGGCTTATCTTGCTGTGGACTTTTTTTTTTTTTTTTGGTAGTTTTGTGTATTCAGATTATGCTACTGGTCCTAAAATTGACACATTTCTAAAGTATGTAGTGGATAATTATGATAATTTCCTAATGTATTCTATACTTGCGTGTACAGTTTTTCTAAGGAAGTGTGCATATATAGAAATGATTTCTATTGCATTTTTTTGTTTGTTTGTTTGGTTAAATTTTCACTAGGCTTTTAGATAATAAAGGTGTTAACTATTTTTCTGCTTTTCTTAACTGTCCAGAAATATCTCACATTTTTTGCAACGTTAATCAGTGTAACAGACATGGGTTTTTTTTGTTTGTTTATTTGTTTGTTTGTTTTAAATCCTTGAATAATATACACATATTTGGATCACATGTTTTTAAGTGTGTGACTGCTTTGTGCAGCTCTCCCAATTTAAAAGGTGCAGTGTGATTTAGACCCTCAAGTCCTCATCAGTGCAGCTTTTAATAAACACTCTAGAGATTACACCCATCATTTGCTCAATGAAGCCCAATTTTTAGACATTGAGGCCACGCCCTTTTTTCTTACCACTTGTTAAAGGGAGCAGTTAATTTTGTTACTCGTCTCCAGACACTTGTTCTTAATCTTATCTGAAGTCTGTATGTGTTATATTGCAAGTAAAATTAAACCCCTTCTTTTGTTTTATTCCCTCAGACACATTGCCTCCTTCCTGTCTATGTTTAAACTGCTGGTGATTGGGTTGATTATTATCGGCAGGGACCCATTTGCTCTTTTTGGTATGCAAGCCCCTGGTATTTGGGAGTGGGGCCAGGCAAATAAGGTATGTTGTTCTGTTTTTGTTTTTTTCATGTGTAAAGCTTTTATCCCCCTGGCATGTAAATGTGGTGGGATATACATAGGTGCTGTTGTATGTGTCCATTATTTTGTTTTCCAAAGCCTAACCATAAAACCATTTAATATTTCACACTTGTCAGGGTTGGAATGTATCCCAACCTCCGATAGCTTTTGCTTTCTCTCAGAAATGTAACTGTGTCTCTAAAGATGTATACATGAACAGGGTGCTGGCTCAGAATAAGGCAGATGTAGTGCTATCCTAATCATGTACAAACATGAATGTGTACTGCGACTCAAGCAAACAATATATTAGGGGGATTTCTAATAATTAAGTGAATAAAGATACTGGCAATTATATATCATTACTGTTTAGACTGTGACTGCTTAAGTTGGCCTTGCAATGCTGTTTGCAGTGAAAACCCTGATTATCTCTGCCATCTCAAAGTGAGACCCATGGGGTGTCATTAGCAGTTGATTCAGAGTCTTAAGGCTCTGTTGTTTGGCTCTGATCTCTTATTCCCAGTGTTATACCCATACCACAGACTCAAAAGGTAACACTATCATTAGTTGGCATTCAGTATCTGCTATTATCAACTGTTCCTGTTTTTAAGGAGAAAAACATACATTAATATAAGGGTTGTCTTATAGTTTTAGATGAAAGTTTAACATTCCATTTTTAGCATTTAGCTACTTTTTTTTTTTTTTAAAGTAGAACTAGTCTTTTATTTGTGTCTGTTTACAGCTGATGCTAAGGTCTCCAAGTTTATTTAACTACTTAAAGATGCTGGTAATTCTGGTTAAGTTGTTTTCTGTCACCTGTAGTGCTGCTACTAACAACTAATTTTCTAACGATTAATGTTTTGAGTAATTTTTATTCTAAATGAAAAATTAATAATAAAAAAAGTCTTTTTTCTGTCCATTTTATTTTGAAAATATAAAACGCCACCCGTACCATGACAAATTTAAACAGTATAAATAACCTAAATATTACCAAACAAAAAAATACAAAGTGGGATGTTTTCCACATTCCAAAAAAAATTGCACCAACTTATTCAAGCAAATGCCTAGGTATATCAATATAAAATAAAACAGTAATACAATAGGTCTTTACAATTTCCAGTGTAAATTGACTTGCAGTCAGTCTTTGCTTAATAGAGCAAATATGGTCTCATATCTCTTTTCAGAACTCTGTCAGTGAGTACTGCTGCAAGTTGTGGAGTGCAGTCCTTCATTGGAAGGATTAACTCAGTCAGACTACTCTGCCTGCAACTGACAAAAAGAGAAGAGAAAAATACACAATGATCCTACTGATGTAGACATGGGGAGCCCATTTCTAATATCCTTTCTGGGCTTTCACCTTAACCTTCACTTAACCTTTTTTTTGTTGGAAGATTATTAATTAAACTATTTAAAAACTTTATCCCACCTATTAACAATCTAAGCTTAAGCATCTGCATTTCCATATGCCATATCAGTCACAGTCTGGACTAGCCTATTGTCTAAATCAGAGGCCTCAAACATGCATCTTGGGGTCCAAATCCAGCCCACGAAAGGGGTCCAGTCTGGCCCCTGGAATGCAAAAATTCCACTGCAGATATTAATCATTTTTGTTCAGGTTCCACATATGGATCTGTTTAATCTAGAGTGAGTTGGATCAGTAAAATATTATCATAATAACCTATAAATACTCACTCCAAATTTTGTTCTTTGCAAATATAAACATTTTCATGACATTTTACTGTATTTACACTAAAATAAACTATAATTTAATAGCCTGAACAAATATAAACATTTTGAAATGTCTGAAGTACAATTTAACCAATATTCTGCCTGTTATTAAATGTTTTATGTATTTGTAGATCTACTGTGATCTGTAAGTTGTTATTTACATATGTAAATGATAAACTGAGACATAATGTTAAAATTGCAATTATTTTTTTGAAGTTTCAGTTTGTTCGTGTTATTCACATTGTTTAAAGAGTATTTGGTAGATGTAAACTTTTTTTTTTTTATTCTAAAACATCGTGGAAAGTTTGGAGTTGACATTATTTCTATATTATGTTATTTTTTTCATTGGTCCGGCCCACTTCAGATCAAATTTGGCTTGATGTGGCCCCTGAACTAAAATGAGTTTGACATCCCTCATGTAAATCAAGAGAGAAATCGGGGGCATATTGGGGTGTCAGTATGAAGGTGTGCCTGCAGACTTGAATTCAGAGGGATGCACTGTTCCCCGGACCAGGGTGGGTGGGGGTTAAAGTTAAGACGCTTATAAGACGGGGGTGTCTCTCTCTTTCTCTGAGGTATGGGTGCATGGATTACCCAGGTGCCACAGCCAAAAATAAACAGGCAGTCGATAGTAAAATGAAGTGTGTCAACTAATATTCATGGCCGGCTAATTGTGGCCACAGTGGTCAGCTGTAAAATAAAAACCAACAGGCTTGTTTTCTCCTGAGGCACTGAAAATTAATTCTCTGTAATCTTATCAACCAATGAGAGCCCTGCCTGAGTAGGTGCTACACTTGCACAATCATTCTCCAAAGACAAAACAAACAGGCACTGATGAAACACTAGACACCAGTAGACCCGAGGACTGGAAATTCTGGTTATAAGTTAATATTTTTCAAACAGACAGTGTGATATTTGTTAAACGTGTTTTTCTATGACGGGGGAAATGTTCCATGTCCGTGAAAGTAGAGCTCAAAGAAAGGTCAGTGTTAGTATTAAGCTGATGCTAATTACAGGCTTTAAAATGCCAGAAAGTAACATTAATATACTTTCTGAAATGGCCATGTTTTCTTGAATGCTAAGATTAAAAAATACTTTCAGCAAATATGTGTTTGACCTAAAATGCAGTTGTCTCCCATCCTAACTTTCCTATAGCGACTTCTGATTAAACTAAAGTGTTAAAGCTTGCAAAGAAATATTGTAGTTTTTTTTTTTTAAAGGCTGAGTATTGTAAGTCCAAATTCCCCTGTACTTTCCTTTTCAGATTTATGCCTGCATGATGGTGTTCTTCCTTAGCAATATGCTCGAAAACCAGTTAATGTCTACAGGAGCTTTTGAAATCACATTAAATGGTGAGTCTCATTGTTGGCATGAGCTTTCAGTAGCTATAGACATATTTATTGAGTGAACCAGTCCTCATGTTTGTGTTTTGTCCACATGCAGATGTTCCAGTGTGGTCAAAACTAGAGTCAGGTCATTTGCCCTCCATGCAGCAGCTTGTGCAAATCCTGGACAACGAGATGAAAATGAACGTGCACATGAACACAAGACCACATCACCAGTCCTAACCCTGCCCATTATTTCCTGGCTCGAGCTACAAGCCCCTCCATGTAAGAAAATACATCTGTCTTACCTATGAAATAAACTGTCCAGTGGAAATGTTTGTTTTACCTTCACTTTCCTCACCGTTTGTCACTAGGTTTGAGGTGGGTTTCTCACCGGGCTGTGAAGTGATGTTTATGAAGGTCTGCGCTGAAGGCAGCAAGACTGTTAGCGCAGACTGGATGCCCCCATCACCCTTCACTATGCCCCTTTGAGATGCCCCGCCCCTGACACCAGAGTGGGATCCATGGCAACAGTGCCGGTCATTTTCTTGTAATATTCATTCTCCTTCGGATTTCATCCAGATGACATCAGTGGTTTCATGAGAAGAGATTTAACATTGATTCTTACAGTCTTTAACTTGTTGCATAAAATTAATATGTGTGAATAAACCAACCCTGTCATTTGTACCACTGAGCCATATGTAGAATTTTAATTTTATTGTTCTATGAGTAGCTTAGCCATGTAGAAAATGCCACACGTAAAATATTATCACTGTTGTGAAACTATAATTGGGGAGTTGTGTCTTGGTATGATTTCTGAATAATTTTTATATTTACATAACTTGGAGAAAGCTACAATGATTAATAAAACATATTGTAACTAACTGTGAACCTGCGGTGTTTGAGTTACTGATGACTGGTTTGGTGAAATCCCATGTGATGCAAAAGGGGAAAAAATAGTTGAAGGAGAATTTTAGAGGCAGACATTGTAACATTTCTTATTGGCTTTTCTTTAAGCGCACTGCTAAGACTGCACGTTTTACCCATCTGCTCCGGCTAATGATATTAGAAAGACAAGGCTTTGAGATGATTTAATTAGCGGAGACAAAACCAATTAAACAAGGAGGGTAGGACTCTTATCCCTTTATGAACACTTCATGGATTGTGACCTAAGGTTAAACTTGAAGTTGTGTCCCCTCCCACTGAAGAGGAGCCAAGGGGTAGTACATTTAGTTTGTTTCTTTAACACTTTCAGCAAAACTATTAGTTGGATTCATACTAAATTGGCTTTTAGAGGTTACCAGTTTTTCAGAATAGATCTGATTACCTCTGCCAAGGAGGTTATGTTTTTGCCTGGGTTTGTTTGTCTGTTAGCATAGTACATAGTAGCCTATTTATATGTGAAGTATAAAATAAATAGGAAAAGCTCTGTAGAGTGCATATATTATCTTAGGTTTACTACAAAAGTAGTGGAGAAAAACTATTTTTCACGTAGAGTAGAGATAGGTTTATTTCCATTCAACTCCAGGGGAAAATAAAATGTATGAATAAAAAAAAAAATCCCCTGAAGTTGATCAGATTATTAATAGAAAGGCTTCCTCACTTCACTGATTGTTCATGACAAAACTGGAGACACCCATGGATAAACTCTTTTTCCCTCTCGCTCATTTTTACACTTTTACTTTCTTCCAATATCCTTTGGGTGACAACATGAGGGTGAGGAGGTGGCGCAGGGTTCGGCAGCTTTGGGTGGGATGTAGTCGACAGGTACTGGTGAAGATGTTGAAGGAGAAGGCGTATTTTCATTTGAGCTGCCAAAGCTATGAGCTCCTCCTTCAACACTGATGGTCCTGGAGCACAGCCATCCTCCTGAAAAAATAACAGTCTGACAAGACTAAACATATAGTGTTTGGACAAATACTGGTATGCACATAGCAATTTTATGGTTTTTCACTGTTATGCTTAAGTGTTGATGTATAAGACAAAAGAACTTAACCCTTCCAAACTGGTCATTTCTTCAACCTTCACAATTTGTTTCAGGTCAAATTTGACCCAGACCAAGAATTCCCTTATAGTAAATGTCTATAGCAAATTTTGAACTACAGATCTATTTAGAATGTCTAAATCACGTGTCAAACATGCAATATATAAATATATATATTAGTGGACTCTATTGATATAATTCACCATACAGTGTTATGTTAAAGAAATGTATATTATAGTGTCTAACCCTGTGATCCTAAATTGGAGCATTCTGGGTGATTTCACCCTATACAGTAAGGACACTGTCCCTTTAAGAGTTGTTACCGTATTTGTTCTTTATGATGGACTGCGCCATGTTTTTTGGTTGTTAGCCAGTGTTACAGAGGTGGCTAAATAAATGACATGCCATTGCGTTGTCAATGTGTGAAATTGAAACCTATTTATCCAATTTCCACAATATATATATAATATATATGAAAATAGAAACATGTGTTAGAATCTGAATCTGATCTCTCTTCTCAGTAAACATTTATTTTTAAAATAGATCCAAAGTACTTCCACACTTCATAACATTAGTTACATGTGGTTTGAAGTTTTAGCCCCTCTGTCCTGTTTTTAGGGACCAGTTTCATAGAAGCACCCATATACAACTCAGTAATGCAGAATGCAGACATAATAAATTGCCTTAAATCGATTCAATAAGGTTGAAGGTAGAAAAAAAATGTATGAATAGTTATAGATCTTTGAGGGTTAAACCTGTATTAGAAACACATGAGCTGAAGCATGAAAAATGTTTGATAAAGTACCTGATCACATGTCACACCCACACTGAATTTAGCCTGTTGTCCTTTTGCCAGGAAAGATACTATCACTTGCTCCCTTCTCAGAACTCTGAGCCCAATAGTTCTGTTGATGGAGAAGAATATGGGCTTCAGGGAGGTGGGTGTGGAGCTGGGATCACACCATGTCCACCTGCGAACTCTGGCACCGTCCTGATCCAGACACTGGCCTCCTGATCTGTCTGTGGTCAGCCTGCAACATGAACAAGCACTCAGTGAAACCCATGAAGAAATGAAACAACCTGTTGAGTCAATAATATGATTAACTTTAACCCAATGAGGTGGTGACCAAAACCATCTACTGATATATAATGTTTAATAACTGTTGATCCACTAATCCTATAAATCCATGTAAATAATTGGTGTTAAATACAGTTTGTTGTCTTTTCATGGTCGTCAGATATGATCTATTTGGGTCTTCAGAGGCACCGTAGTTACCATGGAAACACTGGTATCTTCTACAATATTGACTCACCAGTAAAACCCATACATTAGTGACAGTGGGTGGAAATTCTTGCTTTATATTCAGTTAAAAATATATATTGTTTGAGTTTTCTCTGTTTCTGAATAAACCCCAACCTTAATCTGAGCTTTTATGAACATTTTAATTAAATATAGGAAAACATGATTTTCACTGGGGAAAAAAATGCAAAAAGACATAGAGGATAGTATAGTAATAAATGGAGATAAATCACTGAAAATGATTAAATAGAGAGAAAAATTCATTTGGAAACTGCCACAAATGTAGCACTGGGTCCTTTTTGGGTTAATCTTCTACAACAAAGCTTCACCAGTAAAACCCATGGACTTCAATCAATGACAGTGGATGGAAATGTTTGATTTTTGTTCAGGTAATGATAGATTTGACTGAAAGTGTCATCTTTACCTCAGTTTTCCTTATTTCCGATATAATATTTATGATTATTACATTAAATATAGGAAAATACAGGATTTTTACTTTAAAAAAAAAAAAAAGTAAATACAGATGATAATATTATCATGAACGGTGATAAAATTATCTTTAAAAAAAGGTAAAAAATACAGAGAAAAAATAATTTGGCAAGCATGACAAAAAATGTGGGTCTTTATGGATTAAGAAATTAATCAGTGTTTTGACTTTGAGAAATACAAATATGCAAGTAAAATATAGTTTACTGTACCATATGCTTCCGTTACTGTGATAACAAGTCCCTCTGCCATCAGACTGGAACACAGCTCTGATTGGTCGATCAGGGGTTTCGTCGTAAACAATGCAAACCCTTCCATGTTCTTCAGTGACCACAACGATGACAGCCAAAAGACCTGACGGATAACTGATACCATGATGATAAGGAAGGAACTAATGCTATATTTCATGTAAAATCATGTGAAATCATGTGTTGACTATTTTATATTTATTTTACACTTTCTCCACTCATCTGTGTTAAGTTCATTTGAGTGGATACAAAACCTGAGCAGATCCATCAGGGAACATGGTCAGAAATTTCATGCCATTTGAATAATACTTCTGTAGAAAACCAGTTCCATCCTGCAAAGAGATGAGGTTATAAATACACTTATTGATTCCCATTTATTTACATTATTTTTGTTTATGTTCTAGGCAGTGTGTAAATGTTGTAAAAGGTCCCTGCATGGTTTAGGCACTGATCACACATCACCACATGAGGGCAGTGTATGCATTTAAATAAATTGATTAGTAGTCAAAGAGATGTAATGTGAAAAGAAAATGAAACTTTCGATGATATTGATGTAGATAAAAACAACATTTTTACTCTCAGTTTAATGCTATAGATCAGTGGTGTGTAACTCATTTTAGTTCAGGGGCTGAACCGGTTAAACAATAGCCATAAAAACCTGCAAATAATCACATTTTTTCTGTGTGTTTTAGTGTGAAAAGGTTAAATTACCTGAGCATCTGTGTGCAACCTGAAACTTCTAAGGAAAAATAAGAAATTTCAGCAATGTTAAGTCTCATTATGGCTCATTAACAAAACTTACAGATCACAGTATATTTAGAAATTCAATAGTCTAGTATTATAAAATGTACAAAACATGTAACAGGCACAATATTGTTAAAATTGAACTTATCTTCTTTAGAAATTCCAGGTTGTTTATATTTGTTCAAGTTACTCATATTTTATTGTGAAGGGATAATTTGTAAATGTATATATTTTCACAATGTAACTTTAACCTTTTCACATTAAACCAAGAAAATTAGAAGTTGTCATTATTTATAGCGTATAATGTTGGTTGGCTGTATGTGGGCCGTGAACTAACACTAGTAAGTGTTAATATGTTTAGTGTAAATTTTATAAATTGATCCCAGGGGCCAAACCGGACCCTTTTGCAGACCAGTTTTGGCTCGTAGGCCGTATGTTTGACACCTCTGCAATATGTAATTGTACCTGATCATGATGATGATGGTTATGATGACAAATTCCAAACTGAAGAGGCTTATGATCACAAAACGGGACCTCCACTTCCTCATCTTCAAACTTTGACGTGTCCTCTCTTGGGCTGCTAGGATTCATTACCCAGCATCCTTCTTGTGGTGCACAAGAGAGGCGAAAGCTGAATAGCTTTGGTACAGGGGTATCTAGGAGACAGAACAAAACACGTATATCAGACTCATCAAGTTATTTACGGTAGAGACACAATATCTTTTTACTCAACTGAACAAACAGGAAATATGATAGAAGACATCAAAGATTTATTATGCAATACATCATGGGAAATAATGATTCTATGACCAATAAAGTATGTGACAAACAGGAAGAAAACTCCAAGGCACTCTCTTTATACAATGCCTTTATTCTCGTGGCATGGTCATATATAGACCTGAAAAAAAAACAAAAAAAAAAAAAACACCTGAACATATTTTAGCTTCAAGCCTTCATCAGGAAGTCAAAGGTGAAAGGTTCTTATAAAGCTAATATGACTAATAGGAACTGACCAACTGAACAAAAAGACAATGGTCAGCAGAGGGTGTCAACATGTAAACCAGCCAGCAGATGGTGTCACTACAGGTCAACAGGACAAATAAAAAACAAAACACACCTATAGAATTATTTAAAGTGATACATAAGGTAGTAAATTCAAAATGAAACCTGTCTGGGTAAAGTGCTTATAAACCACAGCCGCGGGGCTCTATTTTAC
>JAPSES010000030.1:2592727-2614987 GCA_029822895.1 Maxillicosta whitleyi | reverse complement strand
CGACCCAACCTGTGGCTCTCTATGAAGGAGAAATACTGTTCGGCAAATCTCTTAAGGGACCAGAGTCACCACTGACGGATGGCACAAACCAGCCTTCTTCAAATACATCTATGGAAGATGAAGCTGGTTACCAAGCAGACTATCCAGGTAAAGACCATATGATGAAGTCTTATTTTTTTGAGCCACAGCTAGATGAATATTCTAGCTTCACACTGCTCATCTTTCATTAATACTTGAGAGGCTCTGTAGTGAATGTAAATAGTCATCTTCTACAACACTGATTCACCAGTAAAACCTCAAGTCTCACCAGTGACAGTGAATTATCTTGGTTAAGTCACTTAATCTTTAGTTGTCTCTTTGATCCTAAATGTTTGTCATTACTATTTACCTGATCAGTTAACTAATTACTTAATTTACCACGAGATGCTGAATTTGGTAGATATTAAAATGGTTTGGGGGGGGCAGTGTCCTGCATGTTTTAGATGTTTCCCTCATCCATCACACCTGTATCAATTAATGATCAACTCATCATCCAGCTCTGCAGAAGCCTGATAACGTAATGGCTTCCAGGTGTGATGGAAGAGGGAAACATCTAAAACATGCTGGACACTGGCCCTCAAGGACCAGGATTGAGAACCACTGACTTAAAGGTTACAAAGTAAAATTAATTTTAAGAGCCACAAAACTGGGTTTTTATGGGTTAAAATGATTTTCCACAAATCCTTTTTCAGCCACTGCTAGATGAATATTGTAGGTTCTCGCTGCTCACCCTTTCATTAATGCTTTTTATCTTTTCTTGGACCAGGGATCACATATGATCAGGCACACATGGACGCATGGAACAAAATGACCAAATCCCTGCAGTGTGGAGCTGACCAGATGCATTTTAAAGTGATTGGAGCAGGACACCAACATTTTGCAGTGAACCCATGTAATGCCACTCTTTAATGTACTGCATCTACCCAACTTAAAGACTGGTTAAAGTTTGCTTAACCTTTTTTTTCTTATTTCCCCTTCAGTAAATGGACCTTCCATACCTTTCCCTCTTGTCCCTCCAAGCTGTGGCTACAACATGCAACGATTGCCCTTTTCATTACGTCTGTCGATACCATACAGTGGTTGCAATGTGCTTAAAGAGGTAGTGTCTTGTGTTCCAATAACATTCTTGCTGGTTAATCATTATGGTGTTGGGCAATTCACTAATTGAATGAACTATCTTTACAGGGTGGACGCTACATGCTACCTCTGACATGGCAGGGAATTCCAATTGTACTCTCTTGTCAAGGACCTCCACCAGTTGGGCCTGTCCCAACCTGGCCCCCTTGGCAGCCCATGCCACCACTGCCTCCAGGGTATATACCTCCTTGCCCTTGGTGTCCCCCAGGAGGAGACCCTACAGATAGCCCGCCTACAACTGCTCCACCAACTCCCCAATCTCCCATTCCATGGCCTGTGTATCCCTGGCCTGGGGAATGGCCTACCCCAGCTCCACCAACTCTCCCAGCTCCCATTCCATGCCCTCTGTATCCCTTCCCTGGGAAATGGCCTACCCCAGCTCCACCAACTCTCCCAGATCCCATTCCATGGCCTATGGATCCCTTCCCTGGGAAATGGCCTACACCAGAGCCACCAACTCTCCCACATCCCATGCCATGGCCTATGGAGCCCTTCCCTGGGAAATGGCCTACACCAGAGCCACCAACTCTCCCACATCCCATGCCATGGCCTATCAAACACTGGGGTAAATGGCCTGTCAACCCTGCTGAACCTAGTCAATCTCCAGCTTCCCCTACCGACATGCCTCCTCCCTATCCATTCCCTTGGTATCATAATCATCCTCATTATCACAATTATCCGTTTCCCTATTATCACAGTCATCCTCACTATCATTATCCCTACTGGCTACATGGACAAGCACCCACTACAGACTCTCCACCTACAACAACCATGATCCCCTACATTCAAGAACAGGGTCAAATAAAAGATTTTCCATATCCAATTAAATCTTAATGAATGAGATGTTCATAATAAACTTTGAATCAAGTGGATATGTTCAAATACCTGTCTGGCTTTCAATGTGGTAACTTGTCACTTTGATCTTCAGACAACTAGATTAGTTGTAGATGTCTTATACTGATGTTTGACGTGTCAACTGGCACAACTTTGTTTCTTTCATCAGCTTGTAGTCTATAGACTTCTAGAAGTCATTTTAAACCAGCTGACCCTTTGTGGTAAAAATTCCCCTGCCGTACTGAAACTTGTGTTTAAGCTATAAATGTAGAATTACTGGGTAACTGCTGCACTAAATTCCATGTACTGCTGTCACATAGCTGTACTATACTTGTAAATCTGAAAAAGCACTTGAGGTTTCACTTAAGCTTGAATCATGACTTTAGAAAATTGAATTTCTATTCCAAATCTTAATGGATTCTTAGAGATCATGCCTCTGACAGTGCTTTATGAAAACTGGTAACGTCTGCTGACTAAAGTGACAAATATTGCATCAGTGTCAGGTTCACACAACATAAGACACCAACAAAAACAGAACAGTTTTATACTTGTATGAGAATTGCTCACGCTACAATTCTCCCATCTGCTCTGAACTTGTCTCTGCCTTTTTCCTTTAAGGAATTTCTTTAATTTACATGAAACAGTGCAGCCTTCTAAAGGATGGGGAGACAAGACTGCACCCTTTAACCTATGTGTATTGTTCGTAGTTAAACACACATTCTTATTTACTACACACACAGGTACTTAAAAAACACTAAAGCAAATGTAAGATAACGTGCATGTACAATTATTCCAACAATAAATGACAGTTTACTGTTTAAGCTGAATTTAGTGTTGTGTTGAGCTGGGAATGATAAGTGACATGTATCTGAAATATTTTACTATAACACGAACTACTCTCACAATATACTTGTCTAGTGCTCATTCCTATATGTGTATTCAGTACTTGAGACAATCAAGCAAAATGTTTAAGCAAGTAATATAAAATAAGTACAATGAATGGACTAGTAATGTTGCGTTTGAAGCAGACACTCAACTGACTCAGGGTTTCACACAGCAGAAGTATTGCGACAAGATTTTTGGAAGCCTCGCTTCACCAGGCGAAAAATCATGGGACTCCCCAAATAAAGCTTCATTACGTCACATGGGTAACTGTGACGTGTCACTCCAGCTTTGAATGAAGGGCCGGAGTTATCAAACTCAAAATGCTTATAAGTGATCACTATCCCTCAGATGTTTGTGGGTTTTTGAGAGGAGTTTTGCTTCTGACAGTTTCAGTGATTTAAAATGTGGGAGAGTGAGGTTTGCAGTAAAATAGATTAGTAGAACAGTAGTGTTAGTTTGTTTGTTAGTTTGTGAATCTGTGAAAGTGAGTGTAAAGTGATGCCTGCAACTTCAGTGCCCTGTGAAAGCATCTTCAAAGCTGGAGAAGTTATTTGGGGGGGAAAAAAGAGAGAGAGAAACAGTCTAAAAACAAAGACAGCTGAAATAATTTTGTTTTTAAATAAAAATCTTTGAAACCCCTGAATCCCCTCCCCAATGTCACAAGAATGCCATAAACTACTGTCATTACACTCCCTTGTTGCACAAGCATTTCACTCTTTTTTTTTTTTTTTTTGTAAACATATTTCTATCACTCTTTCAACATAGATCTAAAACATACAGTATTATATGATGGCACACAAGTATATTATTTTTTCTACAAAAGAAAAAAAATCACTCATTTCAAGATGCAGATTCTGTATGTTCTTTATTGTGAAACAAACACAAAAGTGCCATACTGTTTGACAACCCTTTGCCCTTTGTTTTAATGTGAATGCAGTGTATAATTTTATCCACCAGATGTCACTACAATTACTTGTATCAAATGCTTCGAAACATTGAACCATTTCAACACAATTGCTTCAGATTGATTCAGTGGTTCAGAAAGCTTCAGTTTCTCCATCACTAGAATAGATACAAAGACAGCAACAAAAAGCACCCCATAGTTAGTTTAAGCAAAAAGACTGCTAACACAAAACACTCTAATTAGAAATATTATTGACCTGAAAGCAAAAAAGAGCTTCAACAAATGGCCTATTTAAATGACCTATTAAATGGGAAAGCAACAGAAATGGACACAACAGGATCCAATTGAGTTCACCTGGTGAGGTCAGTCAACACAGGTGTGAACTGTGATGGAGGTTGCCTCTGATTGGTTGCTTGCAATTAACCAACACGTGGCCAATATTAACAGTGTAATTCAGTAGCTCTGCTTTCACAGCAAAGTGTGTTCTGTCTGCTCTGGGTGTGTCTCTACCATGGCAGGGCAAAATGGAAAGAGACACACAATATATGAAGCTTTAGCAGTAACTTTGGTCTTGGGTTGTTTGTTTCCAACTTTAAGTTGCTTTAACTTACAATGGGCAAGCAATTCAGTTGAACACAACAATGTGACTACAGAAATGAAGGTGAGGACTGGAAGAATAATTGTTAATGGGAAAGGTTTTAAGTCCCTGTGGGTATCTGCTGCACAAAACTCTGGACCAACAAATGTCGACTCGGGCACAGGTAAGAGTTACTGGTTATTAATTTTAATATTTCTATCCATTAATATGCACGTGCTCAACAATTATAAGATACTGTTTTTCATTCTATATTTTAATGTTTATTTCTTAAGGGGTATCAGAGTGGACTTTAGAAGAGGAAGATCCCACCGCCAGTAATGCAACACTGAGGCAGATGCATGTTTCGCTGCACTGTGGTGAAAACACAATGACAATGAATGCTACTGGACCCAGAGCTGCTGACCTAGAACTGGATATGGGTAAAAAAAGATAGATGGATAGATAGATCTCTCAAAACTTGAATAAGGCAAACTTACAGAATCTCAACTTAACAAGCATATGATACTGTTTTTTGTTTTATTTTTGTTTTTTTCTTCATTAAATGATGAGTCTGTCTCCTCTCAGGTGATGCACAACCAATTCTACTGACAGCAATGCCTGAAACATGTGGCCATTCAGTTCAGAAGACTGCACAGGGCCTCATTTTTGTGGTTTCTAACACAGGCTGCAATGTGATAAAAGAGGTATGTCCTTTGACTGACCTATATAAACAAAAGTATTGGGATATATTGAATTAAAGTACTTCTTGGCTAACAGGGCTGTAATGAAAATATCAGGCTGTAATTTTTATATTGCAATATGCCTTTTTCTTTCAATTTTGATCACGTGGGCCTATATGCTTAAGTTTATGTAACATTAACACACTTGACATTACTCAACTTTAAAATGTGTTTTCTCAATGCAATTGTTGGAAATGCAGTTGCCTCTAGTCTGAAATGTGTGTGTTCCAAAAATAAATAACTTTAAACTACAATTAACCATTTGGTGTCTTCTTGCACCTTGGGTGTCTCTGTGGCATGCCTCATTTCTTGGTGCATTTCTGAATGCCACACAAGTGTATTAGAACAGTACTGATTCTTGCAAAATCATATATGTTGTCCATATCAAGCTGACCTTGTAAAGTTTGTAGAAGCTGTACTTCAATTATCAAGTTGACACGGCCATTTGTGTGTCTTCGTTTTATTTCAGAATGGAAACCATGTATTTTCGATAAGATGGGTGGATACTCTCGTTACTCTGACCTGTCCAATACACCCTACCTCTGAAGCACCATCAGCTTTGGCTACCTCTGACCCTGCCCAGGCGCCTGGTGAACCCAATTATCCTCTTGAGCCCTGGAACAAGGATCTTCGCAAACGACGCCATGCTGCACAGTACTCCCCTTATTACTATTATTACTACTACTACTACCACCCCTATTACTCTTATTATCGATACTTGCAGTCTCTTAAAGGGACACCACCCTCCCCCACCACTACAGTCAGGACAACCACATCACCCCCCATGACACCTCAAAAATCAAAAAAGTTTTGTGATCACTACCCTCAACTTAAACACCTATATCACCCAATGTACTATTATTACTATATGTCCTATTGCAATAGACGACAACCAGGCAAACTTCAAGTTGTGCTTCCACATCCTACAGTGGTCCCTATTCCAACTACCACCAGAAGGACTGTTGTTACCGCCAAAAGAGTCAGTAGTACTACTCGTCCCACCAGCACT
Organism: Maxillicosta whitleyi; assembly: GCA_029822895.1. Taxonomy (NCBI): domain Eukaryota; kingdom Metazoa; phylum Chordata; class Actinopteri; order Perciformes; family Neosebastidae; genus Maxillicosta; species Maxillicosta whitleyi. The sequence continues at coordinate 2,608,862 of JAPSES010000030.1, read as the reverse complement.
CAAGCAAAAACAACAAAACCATGTAAATTCTTCCGTCCTGTTGGCGACCATCGAATCGTAAATCCAAATGAACCGTATCAGAAAAAACCTTTTGACCTGTATTTTTCTGAAAAATTCAACCAAGCTGACAACGGTGAAGACAAATTCATGCCTCGAGCTGGTTGCGACCCTACAGATGATTCTCAATCTCAACCACATCCAGAGTTTGAATACTGGTCATCTGTACCTTGGTTGCCTCAAGAGCCTTAAGTCAGCTAGCTAACCTTGTTGTGAAAGTCTCGATGTGTGGTAGTTGTCAATCTTAGAGCTTTTTAGCTGTGAGGATGTATTTTGCGCTAGTCTTTCAATTAACTCTGGTCTCCATGAGGTTAATATTATGTGTAGTCAATAAATTGATTATATCTGAACTTCACCTGTAATGGCAGTGTTGTTTCTTTATGTTCAATGTTTCCAAAAACTTGGTCTTGATAAAAATGTGTCCTGGAAACTTCATAACTAGTAGCCTATTTGGTGAAGAGTTGATATTCTGCTTGACTGCAGTTGATGACACTCTGTTGAGATTTCAATCTATCGTTTTCAAAGATGTTGTGTTAAAGTTTACACAAGGGATGAGTACTAAATGCTTTAATTAAAAAAAAATAATAAATTTTTAGTGTTTGGAGCCTAATTAACAAACCATACTTTTGACATCCTTTTCCTGCTGACCATACTTTAAGTATACATTAGTGTAGCAACAAATAAGTAGATAGGAATGAAATTGGTTACCTACATCTCAGGAAAAATGGGCAAAGCAAAGATAAATTATAAATGAGTAAAATTGAAGTCAAAGTAGACATTCAAAAGAAACCCTTTACAATAAATGAATAGTGAAGGTGTGCACTGAAAGAAAAAGTACCAGTGTAAGAGGTTGCACTTGCACTAGGAAAAATGACTAATTAAAAATGTGTTTGGCAAGTGTCCTGGCCAAGACAGTCAGCAGAAGTTACAGAAAATGGAAATTTTAGCGTCCACACTGAAAACGCATGTTAAACCCATAATAAAACTCTGTGCTAACACCATACTAAGACATGCTTATAGGATACCATAAATAATTTAAAAAGTACATAATACTGTTCCCTTTTAAAGCAGTTAGCCCGCGGTCTATTTTAATTGCATAGAATATGGCCCACACTTCAACTTTTGCCCGTAAGTATTGCACTTCTCAGTTTTAACACCAGGGGGAGCGATTGATGATCAAAGCAGTTGTTCCAGCAAAAAGGACAGAGAATAAATTTACCCCCAATTACTCAACATGGCAGAACCAAAGAAACGAAAGGTAGAGAGTGAGTGCAGACCATTTCAGAGCACTAAGTTTACTCCAGACCTGCAGCCATCCTTGGATCCAAAGCACAGCATCGCCGTTCCCACTTTAGGTGAGTCAAATACAGAGCTGCCAACTCACACACTTTCGCCGTGTGACACACGATTTTGCCTGGCTTCACACACACTCACGCCGCACATCCATTTCGTACGCTTAAAAAAAATCCAATTTGGGCAGAGACGTTTGGCCTGCGTCCATTCCTCTGTAAACTCCGCGACGATAGATGGCGCTGACAAGCACCATTGTAACCCTCATTCAGTTCCATCGCCGCATGGGTGGGCGGGCCCTTAGCAACGGAGGGTGGGTGAGCCCTTAGCAACGGTGGGTGGGCGGGTCCGCCATGTTTGAAATGGAGCCGCCGCCCGGCAGACCAGTGAATGGTCATAATTTTTAATAAATCGCCTTTCTACAAAATTAAAGACGTTGCCTTTCATCCTCCTCTTTACAGACACATCCGGTCGTGAAGTTGTGAATTTGTCTGGATTTTTGGCACGAGTGGCATCGGATCAGCACCATAGCTGGATTTACATACCCAGTGCAGCTGATACATTGCCTAGGTTTGTTGCTAACCCTAAAAACATAAAATAACAAGCTTGAAATTCAGCCGTTCCATTTTCCACTTAAATATTTTTTTTCTCTGTCCTGTAAATCTTCTGTCTAAATCTGAGGCTGTTCTGAGAATGAGCTACCAAAGCTTTTTCTGAATAAATCAGTTAAGATCCATGTATGGAAAGCTGTGAAGTAGGCAGTTTTGTTTTTAATTATATTCAACGTTATAACATTTGTCCACTTTGAATTGATTTTTCTAACTTTAATACACTAAAGTTAAGGCTATACCTAATTATACCTTATTACCTAATTATACCTTATTACCTAATTATACCTAATTTCTAGTAAGTGGCCCAGCCCCTCCTATATTTTTATGCATGTGGCACTCAGTGAAAAAAGTTTGGACACCCCTGCTTTAAAGCATTTCAAAGTAGAAACTTCTACATACAGATGTATCCTTTTCCATTCATTGAAATAAATGGAAAATTAATAATTATCATTGTGTAGCAGTAGATCTGGTAGCGGTGTGTAGTCGATCATTTGTCCATAGAGTTCAGGAGTCTTGTGGCTTCAGGAAATCTGGTTTTTAACCGATGTTGTGGCCTTGATTGTTGGTAATGTTCTGTGTGAGGGGGTGGGGATGAACAGTTCATGTTTGGGATGAACCCTGGCGCTCTTTCCAGTTTGGTTTGTAGGGACTTCTAGTGCAATACCTTCATTCCCTATCACCTCTTACCCATACACACCCCATTCTGTCTGTTCTTGTATACTTCCACTCGATGCTCTTTCCTCTGGGCACCCCGTGATGATGACGCATATGCACAGATCTTCACACATCACTGCGACTAAGCCACACGTGATGAAGATGCTGGTCTCTGAAAGCATGATGTGTGCCTGTGGTTTTTCCTTTCAGTCACAAGAGTTCTACATGTAGCGCCGGCTGGACTTTGGAAGGTATTGGCATCCAAAAGAACTGTTCTACAAAGGGGTAAATATCCAACATCCATCATCTGGGACCATTTTACAGCCAACACAGTCCAGTATGTGAGATCCTCAGTGTTTTTCGGACAGTGTGCTTGTCCTTACATTGGTTTAAGCCTAGATTATACATCTTTAAAGAAGACGTGTCTACAATGAAGGTAAGTATTTTAAGTGTGTTAATAGTTGCTTTTGATATGTTTTTAGAATGTAAGGTGTGAGACCGTCCACTCTGCTGATCTGCAGCGAAACAGAATGACACAAATAGATGGGACATGTTTTAAATGTTCTAATTTTATTTTATCTATAGGATTACATCAAGCAGCAATACACAATGGGAATAGGAGCGTGTGGTACAACCAGCGTTCAATCAGCTGATTTTGGTCAAAGGTCTGACTCCATTTTCTGATTATCTTCCATTATTTTTGAGCCATATCCACTTCTCTTGGCTCCTCCCTCAACTGTGACATTTGCTCCACCCACTCCACACAGTTTATCTTTATGGAGGACTATGATATGGACATGGATGAAGAGGCGGGAGAACTATTCATAAGAAATGCAACAACAGGCCACTGGTGGGTAGACTGTGGAGACGACGACAACTGTGACATTCAGCACCAGAGAGGGGGGAGAAGCGGCGTGGTAAACAGCTGCAGTTGGGCCGAAGAGCTCCAGGATATTTTTGCACCACAGACAGAGGACTGTTACAGTGGAGAGCAAACAAGACTGTCCAGCATCTCTGTGAGTGATTGTATTTCTCCCTCTTTGTCTGAGAAACACCTGCACCAGACTCTCCTACATTGTATTTGTTCTGACAAAGTCCACAGCATCTCTTAACCACAAAAAACAGTGGGAGACAGAACAATGTAAAGATTTGAACACGGATTCTAAAAATTAAACAAAAGTAGACCCCTGATTAACCATAAAAATGTGTTGCCATGTACAGTGTTTATCATATACAGTATAATCTCTAATGTCATTGTACATTCAGTATAATGACAACAAAGGGAATGTTATTCCATGTATTTATATGGTATAGAGGCTGAGAGTATACAGAGGGCCTCTGATGTTTATGGAGGGATGACCAGTGAATCAAATTGTTATCTTTAGTCACCTTTGTTACACAGCTCTGTGGGAAGGAGTCTATTTGTAGTTGGGTATATTTGTGTTTCTGTACGCATGTGTGGGCACATGCACCCTGAGGTTCCTCGTCTCTCTCACGCCTCATCACACTTGAATCTTTGATGTGGAATGAGGCAACAGGAGCATCCTTCAGGAGACCAAGCAAATGAGTTCTGCTGCGATTTTGGCCAGTGATCAAATGCAGACCCTGTGTCGTTACTTAAAAGTATTAACATTTATTAGAGGAGCTCTTTTTGATTAGCTGCAGCAGCTTTAATGGTTTCGTTTTGCAGTGTTGCAGTCTCATTTATCAGTCTATGTTTAGTCTGGCCTTGTTGTCCAGCACATGATTCAACTCGTTTTAGTCCGATCATCCACCTCTAGTCCAGTAAATCTATTTGTTTGGCTCCTGTCAATGTGCAGCTTTCAGGGAAGATTCTCTTTGTGCCTTTCCTACTAATAGAGGGACAATGAATAGGTGAGTGTGATAGAAGGAAAGCAAATGAGGAAGATGGAGGACCAGATAACGGATCCAGGGAGTGAGCAGTGGCAGCACTGAGCAGCTCTGCTCCTCCACATCTCCGCCTCCCACCCTCCCTTTTCTGCTTCCGTCTATTCCCACTCTTTCCTCTCCATCTCTTACGTTCCTCTTCTTCTCTCTGCTGCTTCTGCCCCCTCCCTCCTGCCTCCATCCACGCTCTCTCCACCCTCCCACCCACTCTCTCCCTCTCTCTCTCTCTCCTGCACGGAGCTGCGGTATATGAGGGTCTCCTGGGTCTAGCTTTACTGCAGTGTAGAGAAGGGCAGGGCAGCTGTTCACTACGATGCGCTGAAGGATGGTGCACCAGGAGAAACGCGTTTACCAGGTGTGTGTATATATGTTTTTAGCTGTTGGTGTTTAATTCTGAAATGTAGCAGATGGGAGAGTATTTACAGCTTCATGCAATAGATATCCATCATGTGTATGCTGTTGTAGATAAAGATCAGCCATACTGGATGAATGGCTGTGTGATGGTAAGAGGTGTGGGTGTGTTCATGTGTAATGACTTGCTTACTTGCTTCTCCGTGCTTTTTCACATGCCTTTAGAAAACTTTTAATTCCATCTATGAATGTATATAAAATCTGTGGAGTTTTTAGATGCAAATGAGACCATTAGGTGCTTTAGCTTTACTTCATGCTTTCCACTGGCAGGGTAAAACCAGGCTGTGTGTGATGGAAAAGGGGACATCCGGCCGTCTGATTTGGATGAACAGTAGAAAAACCATTAGCTGGGACAGAGAAGGCAATCAACTGTGATTTATGCTGTTACATCAGAATCGTCTAAAGATGCGTCATAAAACAAGACATTGTGGGTGTGTGTGTTGGTCTGGTTCCCACTGTATTTAGAGACAAAACTGACCCATATGAGAACTAAGGCTTAATGAACGGGACAAAAAAATCTATCTAATTAAGGATGAGAAACTAAGCCTAAACAGTGTTCTTACCTAATAGAAATAAACAACACAGTGTACAAATATAGACACCAGCTGAGAATGACGTTGCACTCTGAATCATCAAGAGGAGGCGGATGATATGGCATTTCATCTATCTTTTTACTCTATCTCATGTCCCTACAGCAGTTAAAGCATTTTTAAGCAGTTAAAAATGGCATTAACTTAAATGTAACTTGTGTTTTAGGTTTATATATATATATATATATATATATTTAGAGGTGTGTACATATGATGGGACAAGTCTGGAGGCTTAAATATTTATAAATTTATTTATTAATAAGCTGATGTGATGCATATAGATTTTATAGCTAATGCTAATTCTCAACTCCAATCCCCAGTTGGGCTCTTCCTCAACATTGTATAATATCAAATATACATCATTTAAAACAATCATATCATACATTTCAATATTCCAGTATTGCATTTATATATGAGGCATTTATTCACTCACTCTCCCACACAATATACACAATATTTACAGATGAGAACACTTGTGTTTTGTCTTTATGCTAATCTGTTAGGTGTTTTGTGGGGAAAAGGTAGTTGTCACAGATGGATAAATATAACATTTTCAGTTTCTCTGTGTCTGAAACTGGAGCACCGGAATCTGTTTTAATTGTTTTTAAAAAATGTACTTAATTTTTTTCTATTTTAATGGCTTATTTCTGCATTTGGTGACTTGAAAAATTTAAGTGACTATTTAAACGTGATGTGTTATGACAGGAATGGCAGGAGTGACAGAAGACAGACAATTAATCTATAATGATATCATGAAAGATATCTATGAATTTACAATGACTGTCATTTGTGAGGCAGGAAATTATATAACTGAGTAATATCACTAAATTAGATTGGAGGGATAATTACTCTAATCTTGCAATCTACCTCTCTTTGCATTATCTATTTTTGTCTCCTCATTTTTTTTTTTTTTTATATTTCATTGCTTTGATCCTCCTCCTCTCACCTGCTATTGCTATTTTGGTACAAGTATTTATAGCCTGTAAAATGAATAATCAATGGGTTTTTTTTGGTCACTGAAGCAGAGGTGGCACCGCACCAGCAGGAGTTTTATTAAAATGGTTTATATTCATGTGTTTTTCTTGGGTTCTGACAGGCCCAGAGGAATGAGCGAGAGTCCATCAGGCAGAAACTTGCCCTTGGCAGTTTCTATGACGACGAGCCAGTCATCTACACCAGCTGCAGCAAGAATGGCCCATCCTCCCGGTGGGTTTGCAATGAGTATGTGTATGAATATGCAATGTCTGGTCAATCCAACCTTATGAAGGCTAGAAATAATAATATTTTGATTGACTTCAGATATTTTATGATATTAAATGAGTGGAAATATGCTTTATAAAGAATTTAATCATGTTTTAATTAATGATCCAATGTGAAGCTCGGCTGCTCGGTTTTATAATGAAATAAAACTTAACCCATAAAGACCCAAACAGACACCGACAACCAAAACCACCTACTGATCTAAAATGATCAATAACTTTTGAAACATTAATCCTATCAATACATGTAAGTAATTGGTGTAAAATGCAGTTTGAACATACAAATCGGTCATATGTGATGGTCATAAAAAGATGGCAGAGGCTTCGTAGTAAACGTGGAAACACTGTCATCATCTACAACATTGATTCAATAGTAAAACCCATGATGTTGGATCACTGACAGTGGATGGAGACACTTGTTTTATGTACAGTTAATGATATATTTTACTGAAAAACTCACTTTTTCCTTCAGTTTTCTCTGTTTTTGATATAGCCCTGGACTATAATCTGAGCTTTTATGAATATCTACATTATCAGTGAATTAGATATAGAAAAATGCCTGATGTTCACTTAAAAAACAGAAAATACAGAGGATTATATCGTAATAAATTATGAAAAATCACTTGAGAAAAGTTAAATATAGAGAACAAAACATTTTGGAGTGGACACAAAAGTAACACTGGATCTTTATGGGTTAATAAAGACAAAATATATTAACATTCTTGTCCACTAAATAGAAAACCAATTAATCAATTGCAATAATTTATTAGACTTTTTGTTACTGTATTTGAAGATATTTTATGGCCAGATGCTGTGTTGCATCAATGTAACATGATGGTCTTTTTATTAATATTTTCCAGCCTCTAAATTGCCAAGCAGTTATTGGATTTAATATCCAGGAGAGGGAGCTATTCATGGGAGGGAGGTCCAGGAGGGAGCTATTTAGGCAGACAATCTAGTGCCCAACAGAGAATTGTAAATTCAGAGCACACAGATAAGGAAGATAAAAAGTCTGAGTGAACTGATTTGTTGGGTTTAGCTGACAGTAGGACCTTTGTGGACGTGTATTTAAAAGTAATGACTCAAGAGGTGGGAAACGAGGTGTAGAGCAATAGAGCAGGGCTGAGTAAACGTAAGGGCTGAGTAAGTGTATGATTGTCCATCCGTCTGTCTGTCTGCATGACGAAGCAACAAACCAGTGAGTCACATAACAGTCATATGCAAAAACAAAGTGAAAGCTTTCCCACAAACCTTCAAAGTTCTTTCTAAGCAGTCCGAGGGATATGACATTTTAATTACTCATTTATTATCGGCAGCAGAAAAACAGTGTGAATATGGAACATGTAGGCACGGCAGAGGTGGCACAGTGGTTAACATCTACGTGATGAGCTGCTGAAACAGAAACTGAGTTGAAGCCCCAGCTTTTGAGTCAGATAATATCTGAGGAAAGAGGAAATAAGAAGTCAAATATGAAAAATGGCAATACTCCCATTTGTGAAACTGTTAAACCTTGTGCCACAGGAGAGACTTTTTTGATTGATTGATTGATTGATTGATTGATTGATTGATTTTGGCCTGTGTTGATATAAATATGTACAATTTGGCACAGAAATGTTTTTACCTACATGTTTAAATTTCAACTGTATTTCTATTTAGTACATAGTAAGGACAATAACGGCTTACATCAGCATTAAATGCACATATTTTGGAGCTGTGACCATTAAACTATAAACATTCTGTTGTATATGACATTCACTCTGGGCCAAAACTTCTTATTATTATATGTGATTTTCCTCATGTTTGGCCTCTGGAGTAAATACATACTTTTTATCCAGTTTCCACTATGTGAGCTGTTTCTCTGTTTGGAAATGAAATGACATATATGTTAATATGGATGTATCAGAATACAATGTGTCTGTCAATGTATGTTTAATTTATAGGCGAAAAAGAGGGTTAATATTTTTATTATAGTTTTGTTTTTACATTTATTTGTTTTCTTTAATCCTACATTGCACCTTCATTTTATGTATCATATCCTTATTATTATCATTATGAAAGGGAAATAATCTTTTAACAGTCTGGCATTTCATATTGGTAGCAGATTTTTGGGGCTTTCAGGGACACACCTATGTATACAAATTCACACGGTGAGTAAAGAGTTGCATTACATCATAGTGCTGTATGGTTTACCAACGCTACTACCTTGAATACTGTTGTGCTTTCTTTTCATGACAGTTCTGACCTCCAGTAATGCTTGTGAACTTTATCTTTCTCATTGGAGGGGGTGTTTTTATTGCAGAATGGGGCCATCCATCTGCTAGCAGCCACTGTTTGAGGAAGTGCACCTATGTCTGTGGTCTGCATACTTCTGAAAGAAGAAGTAAAACCTAATATAAGCCAATGTTTGTGACTGGACAGAATATAGTCATGTGACCATGTATAGGGGTAAGATGCACCCTCTGGAGTTTAATCTGGGCTGGAAATTCCATGTCCTTGTCCAGTTGTATTGTATTTATTGTTCTCATCGGGCTTCTTTGGATCGTTAGGTTCTTTCAGTCACAGCATCATCTTCTGGAATGCAGTGGGTTTTAACTTTTAGCAAAGGGTGAGGTTGAGATATTCAGGGTTTCTGCGTAGCTGCTGTGGAGTAATTCATGTTTTCTCTGTGACAATTATTATTAGTCACAGTATGTGGTACGATATTAGCAACATCACTTAAAAATTCCCCCCAACCCTTTATCTCAGTGTATCTGAACCAGGGGTGGTTCTCAGATCAACCCCCTGTTAAATGATTTCACTGGGACTGTTCATTAGTAATTTTCTAAAATCTACAATAAAAGGTTTGGGTCATTTTGTCCCTTGAACCATTAAACTGTAAAACTTTGTTGGTAATAATGATAGTATTACTGTGTAATAAAAATAATAAAAATATTGTTGTTGTTTTTTAAAAATAATTTTTAATATTATTTTTTCTATTTTTATTGTGTTTTGATTATCTAGTTTTGTTGTATAGTGATTGTGAGCAGTAGCATTGTATTTTAAATGAAATTACATGCACAATAATATAATTCTTAAAATTATTATTTACAAAACTAGTGATAATACAAACAACTATTTACAACTGTGTATGTAGTATTGCTGTTGTGTATTTGTTTATTATTTTGGTACAGTTTTTTTTATGGTATTTTGTTTAATATCTGTTTTATTGGTGAAGCATAGCATCTTATACTTAATTACATATACAATAATATAATTCTCATAATGCTTGTTTATGAAGCCTAATTAATATCAAAACATTAACAACACAAAACTAAATAAAAAAAATAATATTAATGATTTCAAGGGTGCTAGCATTAAACTGAGAAATTTAGCCTGAAGATATTTTCAGCATTTAAATGCTACAACTCTTTGGTGTCTTGCTATGAAAAAAACTGCAATAATTCCGAGTAAATCCTGCACAGAACCTAAACATGTGGTCCTCATTGTTTGGTAGTCAGTGATCATCCTGCAGAATATATACAAACATTACCACATTTTCCTGAATTGCCCATAAAAGTTCATGTGGTTTGTATTTTTTTGAGTCATGTGACTGCTTCCTGTTAATTTTTCACATTTGCGTTGTGACTTGGAGACTTTTTCACTGTTCCTTTCATGTTCCTATGTGTTTTGTCTCAGGCTGCAGAGTAGTGTGAACCTGCAGGTGTGTTTTGTAAATGACAGCAGCAGTGACAAAGACAGCGATGCAGAGGACAGTAGGACAGAGACCAGTCTGGACACTCCCCTGTCACCTGTGGTATGGGTGCTTTTCTGTCCATGTGTCATGTCCTTCAAATGATTATTAGGGTTACTCTCTTTAACACTTTATTTAGCCCTTTAACCCCTGGCATATTATTCCAATTAAAGTGCTTGGCATTTGCATCTGTAGAAGTGTCATAAAAGCTGCTGTGGGTATGTGCTTGTATTCCTTTTCTTCAGTGGTTTTGCTTTACTGCGTCATTTAGGCGTTGAAATAGGGTGGAATAACAGAAACGGGGTTTTACCAAACGAGGCCCCCCCAGAATGTACATAAATAAGAGATTTAGGATGATTAAGATGTTGTTTTGGGCCCTAAAAAAAAAATAGTCCAGTTGTTTTTTTGGTACTTGTTGAATTCCAAGTTACAAGGTTAAAACACAGTAAAAAAAAAAAAAAAATATATATATATAAGGGAAACTTAAAGTTTAAAAGTACACAAGGAAAACTGTGTTTAAATAAAAAAAAAAATGAATAAAAAGCCCAAACCATCCATTTTTACAAGAAATCAGTGTTCTGTTTTGCCCCCCATTCCACAGGTGGTGGGGTGTGCACTTAACATGCTCAGGTGTTTATGGAAAGGACAAGGTCTACTCTATCAGCACTTTTAGAATTTTGTCCTATTAAGCAAATGATTGAATTTTAAAGATTATTTAAAATAAATCACACATTCAGAACGCTCACTGCAGACACGTCAGGGGTTAAAGGGTTAATGAGTGCTTGAATCCACAATAACAGTGGTTTATAACGGGTTTTCCCCTAATGATTCTCCAGAGCAAACAGAGCTCATCGTTATCAGACCGGGACACAGGAGAGGAAGACTCGGACCCGTTAGATGACTGTGGGGGTTTCTGGCGGGTGCAACGAAGACTCCAGGAGGAGGCCCGGGTGGCATTGGCTCTGGCTCGACCCATGGCCCGTATGCAGGTGGAGGTGGAGCGACAAATCCAGTTTCACAGACGTTCACCAGTAGCTGACCTGGTCAGTCAGAGGGAACATTTAAAAGGGATTAGGGGAATTCTCTGTGTGTTATTTCTTGTCCTTTTATGTATTCATAGAGATAATTTGGTAATGAAGTCACCACCAAATAATGTTAAGGGAAAATACTATATAAAAATGAATCACTGTAAGTGCTATTTACAGTAAATGCAACACAACAAGGATTACATAAGGGAATTGCGTGGCCTTAAAAATGTGTGACTAAGACAAACAAAACCTGAAACTGATAAACAAAAGAGTCTCCAACTTGTTTCACATTTATTAGATAGATTAGGGAACATTTGTAGACAAAGTTGAAGTTACATTGGTAATGATAGAATAGAATAGAGTAAAATAGAACAAAGTAGAACAGAGTAGACTAGAATAGAACAAAGAATAGAATAGAGTAAAATAGAATAGACTAGGGTAGACTAGAATAGAACAGAGTAGACTAGAATAGAAGAAAGTAGAATAGAGAAAAATAGAGTAGACTAGAATAAAACACAATAGAATAGAGAAATAGAATATAGTAGACTAGAATACAACATAGAACAGAGTAGACTAGAATAGAACAAAATAGAAGAGTAAAATAGAATAGAGTAGACTAGAATACAACAAAGTAGACTAGAATAGAACAAAGTAGAATAGAACAGAGTAGAGAAAATAGACTAGGGTAGACTAGAATAGAACAAAGTAGAACAGAGTAGATTAGAATAGAAGAAAGACAAGAATAGAAGAAAATAGAATATAGAGTAAAATAGAATACAGTAGACTAGAATAGAAGAAAATAGAATAGAACAAAGTAGAATAGAATAGGAGTAGAACAGAATGCTTTCATTGCCATTATACATATTTAGAACAAAATGTAATTTACTTTTGTGGTGCCAAGCACATATATGGGAGGCAAATAGATAAAAAAGAAAAACATATAAAAATATATAAAGTTACAGTCAGTAAAAACAGCATGACAACCATAAATATATTGCATTGATGACCCTGACTGAACACTGAGGACATACTGTATGTTAAATATTGGCCCTGTTATGTGTTCAGTATGTGTATTAACCTTGGACAAAATGTGTTCTTGAATCTGGATGTGTTTTATGTGTGTGTACTGTATGCAGCTTCCAAATCTACCCCATATCAGCGAGGGCTTGATGAAGAGGAATCTGAGACGAGGGGACATGAGGGACATGAGTCTGGGACAGCTGCAAGTCATTACAAATGACTTGCACTCGCAGATTCAGAGTGAGTAGAACATACATCAAACCCCAGTACAGACATAGGCATGTGGTGGTGAAATACATACTGTACTGTCGGCCTAAAGACAGGGCCACATCAGAGCAAGAACGTACAAGCGCTGCTGCGATCAGGTCAAGAAGCAAAGAAGCTGACACCTGCCCCTTTAAAAATACTTCTCACAAATTCTACTTTATGGTACCTGAGTATCGCTTTTATGATCCAATACAGGTCTAAATGAGGAGCTTGTGCAGTTGCTGCTAATGAGGGATGAGCTTCATGTGGAGCAGGACGCCATGCTGGTGGATATAGAGGACCTCACCAGGTAAATCTCCCATAATCCCCTTCTATTTCTTACCTTTACTCATAAACTCGCAGAATGAACTGTGCCTAATTTTGTTTGCGTACTTTGTTCTGATTTTTTTACTCATACAAATCTTCTCTTTTCTAAACCAGGCATGCTCACACCCATCAGAGACACCACGCAGAGAAATCTATCTCTAAATAAAACCCCCCTGTCTACATATGTGTCTGTCTGCACGCCATCAAACCTCCCGCTTCATGGACCATCACCACTGTTACTAATGAAGCTCCATCTGTGCTGACTGTCTTTAGAGAAATAAATAAATGCACTGAGTACTACATACACACAGTCGTTTAATATATTGCACTACGTTATCATAAAACAGCTGAGTTCGTGCAGGCTTTTCCCCTTCTACTCAGCAACTACTTCACAGAGCAAACGGGAAATTATCGTGACTTAATCCATCCCGAAACCCTTGTTTACCTCTCGACTCTGAAAGATGATTTTACATGTGTACAATGGTGTGTCGGACAGAGCACATGCACGTTTTGACTTTCCGTGGGCCACATTTGAATGAAAAACCATAACCAGTAAGTTATGTGTTGACATATTAGTTGAAAAGAACAGATGTACGCTAACTTTAAAACCACCATGTCACTACTGTTAGAATTCACTATTAAACGTTTATTATCTGAAGTGTTGCAATAGAAAATGATAAACGATCTGTATTTGTGCAGATTTGCAGCTTAGCTTTACAGTGATGTCTAAATGCTGCAGAAGCTTCTCAAAGATCAACCAGACACACATAATTGAACATTACTCAGTAGCTGCTATTGCACAATTTCCACCTGCTTAGAGGTGTACAGGAAAAAAAAACATGTAGACACATTTCTCCTTGCCAAATATACACCGGTAGATAACTGACGAGATCTGTTTCAAGTATTATTTCTAAGTTATTAGAGATAGAAAAAGGCAAAAGTGGAGGCAAACAGCCTCAAAATAACAATATGCAATGTGATTTTTTTTTTTTTTTTTGTTATGCTAAGTTTACTAATGCTAAAAATGAGTAAATGAAAAATGTAAAGTAAATATATTCATAAAACGAAACTTAGATGTATATTAATTTATTTAAAGTATTTATGGACACTGTGTGTAAACATTAAGACACTTTATGGAAGGGATGAAGGACATGCCTTGCTGTCTGGCTTTGTTTAAATGTGTTTTCACTCGCTTTTTAAGAATGTCATTTACACGAAGTTCCAATTTCTTTTTCTATTGTATGCTTTGTTGATTACTGTACTGTAAGATGGTTGTAAAAAAACAAAAACAAAAAAAAAACTACTAATAAATGGTTCAAGTGTGTTAGAATTACGTGTGAGGATCATGTTTCCCAGTCAGTTCTTTTGAATGATGATTATGGTAATATAGTTTTGTGAAGTGTACGTGTGCGATACTTGTCATTCACACAATCGCAATGTTTTTCAAGAAGTCACAGTCATGTTTCTCTGTCATTAATGTAGTTACACTTATGCAACAGCAAAGAGACGACAGCAAGAGGGGAACAACTCAGGTTGAAGATGTAAAAATAACCAGTTGTATTGTAGGTAACATCAATTATCAAAAACCAAAATAACAGCTTTGATTTTACCATAATACATACTAAACAATAAATAAATCTCTTTTTTTTTCATTATTTTAATGTGAAGATAATGCATTACATACAAAAATTAAGACTCAGGTGATAATTTAATCACAAAATGCAAAACTGGAGAAAGATGAACAGTCACAGAAAAAAATATTAGACCATCAAAAGTCATCAAAGACAATGGTTATACAGTCAAGTACTAACTCCTGTGTGTCATGTGACTAAAACAGACAAAAGAAAACATGGAATGTGTAAAAGCACTGTTTTTGTCAGTACAATGGCATAGATGTTGATATAAGAACTGAAGTGATTTTGGTTTTTATCAAGAAAACATGCAATATGGATAGATATCAGCTCTGAAATTAAACAATCATGAGGTATTTTTTTATTGTTGTCATTATATTTGTCCAAACAAATGTACCTTTAGTTGTACTAGACATTAAAATGAGCAAGAAATTAAAGAAAAAAATGTGACCTAAAAATTTTGTCCAACATATTCAACATTTTTCAGATCTTATCTCCTGTGTGTACCTATTATACATTCATAATTGTCAACATGGGACAAATGAGAACAGAATTACAGTGAAAAATGACGTCAAAATGCTTTCACTTTTCCCTCTTTGGAAATGTCACTGAAGCAGAGTCATCAATGTGAAGCTCCACGTAAACCTCAACACTAGAATAAAATGTAAACCAGACACTTATGTGTTTATGTTAATTCCAGTTTCGCCATGTCGCCATTGAGTGATATAGAGTGCCAGAGAGAAAAAAAAAAAGGAAATTACACAACCTACGATGTGCACTCATTTTACAGTTAGGTGTCAACAGTCGGCTGCACCGTGAGGGAAATCCCTCCCTTTTGGGCTGAGTAATAAATACTTAAGGACCTGTGAGTTTGGTCAGTCACTTCAATACATCAACAGTCAACAGTCTGATCCAAGATGCAGCTCTTCAACCTCTGTGAGTATTATCTACACTGACTATATCTACATTATGTAACCAAGTGGATGAGACTTCACAGTGTGACGTGCATTTGTCTGATTCTCAGACTCTGCTCCTGCTCTGCTGCTGCTCCTCTGTCCCATTTGGGATGTCAGCCAGTCTCTGCCAGTTACTGGGAAACGACTGATGACGGACGCCTGCGTGCTCTATGCACAAACACTTCTGGGGAACATCAAGGATGTACTGGCACAGGTAGACCCACTCAGACCTGCATAAGGATGGAGTTCTACACTTAACTTTAATATGTCCATTCAGTTCATTTATGGTGTAAACACTACTTTTTTTTTTTCGCCATAGAATCAACTGTTCACTGGAATCAACTGCACAAAGCAGAATGTGGAGCTGAATATGGACAGTAATACAGCATCTGTCTGTACACCAGGGGTAAATGCTCC